>JBBPCZ010120931.1:0-10086 GCA_037974445.1 Brycinus macrolepidotus | reverse complement strand
ACTGGGCTTCCATGAGGAAGGAGGTCTGGAAATGGTCAAGCAAACACTTTGCCATACATGAAACTATGGTTTACTGTGATATTAGTGTTTTAACACTAACTTTACACTACTGCTCAGTAGGAAACAGCTTTTAATTATAATTTTCTCAGGTGCCTAAGACTTTTGCACAGTACTGTATATAAACGTATGTGTACATATATATTTGTGTGTGTATAAATTTTTTCGCAATTTTGAAAAATAAGGGAATTTCCCCTTTTAGCACAAATTTTTTTGTTAGATGTTTGGTTTACTTCTCCCCTCCTCGTTTATCATGTGATCATATAACAAAGTAGCCATATGACTGGAATTTTACTGGTTTGTCTAACACACTAAATCATTGTGGACACTGTGGGACCAGCACCAAAATGTCAGCAGGAAAATCTTTGAAAGGCATTTGAAAAAAAAGGAATTGGTTGTAACTATTCTATTATGTACCCACAGTGGCCCAGCAAGACATTTTGCAAATTTCCATATAGGAAATGTTATAAAATGTCTAAAACAGTTTCTGTTCTGAATTCCAGGTGGCCCTGCTGGACGTTGACATTTGTGGACCATCGATTCCTAAAATAATGGGTCTGGAGGGAGAGCAGGTAAAACCACCCACACTTTAACAGTTTGAAAACTTGAATACTCCCTTTGGCACCACCTGGGCCTTCCTGCAGTGGCACACTTCCATTATACACTTTGTCTGGACGTTGGGCTGTTGAAGCTGTTACACTAGATGAGACTAATACGAATACAAACCCAATATGCCTTTCAGACCATATACCTGTGAAGTAAAAAGGTTGTACAATTTTTACAATTAAGAAATGCGAGAGGCCCTAATAGCTGTAGAATTACGAAATGGTGCTGAACAAATTTGTCCAATCCATGGAGGACCCACCTCACGACCTGCAGGACATAATGGATCTCCTGTTAACATCTTGGTCCCTAAGGCCTCCACCCCACGGACGTCAGAATCAGGCGTTTTTCTGGCGTTCATGGCGTCAGGTGAGTGCGGACTGAACGCCGGCCGTTTTGCTGCTCATTGGAGCAAATCAAAGCGTCCACACGGGCGTTCATCACCTGCATTCAGTCGGCTGCGCATTCGGATGGCATCAAATAAACGCCGCACGCAACGTGTTTTCTTGACGTCAATTTCTGCCGAAATCCCGACGAACGCAAAGAAAACATCGCCTCACTGCAGTCAGTCAAGCGCAGCTACAAAACGCAACATTTATCCAACATTCGAACGTCTGTGTCGACGAGGCCTAATACCACAGAACATTTTAAGAGGTCTTGTGGAGTCCATGCGTACAGTTTTTTAGCATTTTTGCTTCAATTAGTTACAAATTCTCTTCCAGTCCCAGCAGTGTATGACTGTGAGAACTGTGATGTTGTACAGAATTTGAGTTTATACTCAAAAAACATTCAGCAGAAGAAATGATTTTTATAGAAACCAGAAGGTGTGTGTGGATTGAGTTTTGAAACCAGTATGATTAGTGGTTCACAGACTCTGGTAAGTATTTCAGGGTATTGAAATGATACTATTGACAGTCACCCAGTCAATACTTGGTAATAAATGAACACAGTTGGTACCATAAAAGTATCCAGTTTCAAAACCCGAACCAAGTTTCGGTTCCTCCAAGACACAGTTTTCTTCTGCTGTGTCTGCGGGACTTTTCACTCACCACTTTCAGTCCCGATTTGTTCTTTGAGGCATCTGTTAGGCCACTTTGTGACTAATATTTGTTAAATGTGAAACGTCAATGAAAAAACAGGAAGGGAATTTACAGAGTTAAAACATGTCTTAACATGCCGTGGACTCTACATTAGAGACTCATTAAAATTATAATGGTGTTAAATGCCAAACTAGGACGAACTGGAAAGAATAGAGGCTACAATCAAAACCCAGCGTATAGTCAGTTCAAGAAATATCCAACACAGTGCAAAAACTACATTTAACACGTTTCCAGAGCTGCAAAGTACACCGTGCTATTTCCACAGCTGCACTGTTACCCTCCACATGGTTTCTGCTGTTGTTTCTATACCCACTGTTCACAGGAGCTGTGTTACAGTGCATCCGGAAAGTATTCACAGCGCTCCACTTTTTCCACAGTATCCTATTTTACAGCCTTATTCCCAAATAGATTAAATTCATATTTTACCTCAAAATTCTACACACAATACCCCATAATGACAAAGTGAAAAAAGTTAGTTTGAAACTTTTGCAAATTTATTAAAAAATTAAAAACAAAAATAAAACATTTACATAAGTATTCACAGCGTTTGCCATGACCCTCAAAAGTGAGCTCAGGTTCATCCAGTTTCCACTGATCATCCTTCAGAAGTTTCTACAACTTGATTGCAGTCTACCTGTGGTAAATTCAGTTGATTGGTCATGATTTGGAAAGGCACACACCTTTCTATAAAAGGTCCCATAGTTGACAGTGTATGTCAGAGCACAAAACAAGCCATGAAGTCCAAGGAATTGTCTGTAAACCTCCGAGACAGGACTGTATCGAGGCGCAGATCTGGGGAAGGCTACAGAAAAATTGCTGCAGCACTGAAGATCCCAATGAGCACAGTGGCCTCCATCATCCATAAATGGAAGAAGTTTGGAACCACCAGGACTCTTCCTAGAGCTGGTGACCAAGAACCCGATGGTCACTCTGACAGAGCTCCAGCATTGCTCTGTGGAGAGAGGAGAACCTTCCAGAAGAACAACCATTTCTGCAGCACTCCTCCAGTCAGGCCTGTATGGTAGAGTGGCCAGACGGAAGCCACTCCTCAGTAAAAGGCGCATGACAGTCCACCCGAAAGACTCTCAGACCATGAGAAATAAAACTCTCTGGTCTGATAACAATGATTGAACTCTTTGGCCTGAATGCCAAGCGTTTTATCTGCAGGAAATGTTTTTCAGCAGCAGGAACTGGGAGACTAGTCAGGGTCGAGGGAAAATGAATGCGGCAGTGTACAGAGACATCCTTGATGATAACCTGCTTCAGAGCGCTCTGGACCTCGGAGTGGGGCGAAGGTTCATCTTCCAACAGCACAACGACCCTAACCACACAGCCAAGATAACAAAGCAGTGGCTTCAGGACAACTCTGTGAATGTCCTTGAGTGGCCCAGCCAGAGCCCAGATTTGAACCCGATTGAATATTTCCGAATGTTCATCTAAAAATGGCTGTGCACCGGTGCTCCCCATCCAACCTGATGGAGCTTGAGAGGTTCAGCAAAGAAGAATGGGGGAAACTGCCCAAAATAGGTGTGCCAAGCTTGTAGCATCATACTCAAAAAGACTTTAAAAAGACTGTAATTGCTGCCAAAGGTGCTTCGACAAAGTATTAAGCAAACGCTGTGAATACTTCATTATGGGGTATTGTGTGTAGAGTTATGAGGTAAAAGATGAATTTAATCTAGTTGGGAATAAGGCTGTAACATAGGATATTGTGGAAAAAGTGGAGCGCTGTGAATACTTTCCGGATGCACTGTATATTCACAAAAAATACAGTAATACTCTGTTATAATTGCATAATCATTTTGAGATATTCATTAAATATATTAATAAATGAAACTATGACTTGAATCTCAATAATGCCAATTGCATACAGTATAGACATAATACTGTTTATTCACAGAACTAAAGACCTCCACCTAACAACATGCAATGATAGTATTGTGGTAATACAGTAGTCTAACTGTAATGTTACAGTACATTTCATGAATGCTACAGGTATTACATTTTCATTGCATTTCAATCATGAATGCTTTATTCACAGAGCAAAATTGAGAGCAGGTAAGCCCACACACACTTTTACACTTTGAAAACTTGAACACTCTCTTTGGCACCACCTGGGTCTTCCTGTAGTGGTACACTTCCATTGAAACGCTTTGCCTGGATGTTGTGTTGTGCAAGCTGGCATACTGGATGAGACTAATACAAGTACAAAACCAATGTGTGCGGTAAAAATTGTTACATTTTTGTGGGAGGCTGTAATAGCTGTAGATTTTTGAAGTCAAGGCAAGTCAAATAGGTTTCTTGTCATGTCAGCCATATACACACAGTACACAGTAAAATGAAACAACGTTCCTACAGGATCATGGTGCAACACAACAACAGAAACAGGACAGGACAAAAGAGAGTGCAAGAACAACACGAGCAGCAAAACAACCGGACAAGACAACATTTAATGCAGTCGACAAGATCTATAGTACTAGTCTGAGTGAATGCAATTTTATGACGGATACCGTATTCTAGCAGCGGAGAGTTACATGTGCGAAAATGCAGAACAGAGAGTTATGTGTGCAAAAAAATGGTGTATATCAGTCCTAGCTCATGTCATAACTCATGCAGTCAAACAAATAGAAAAGGAGCTCTGAGTAATTTCCCGTTATAACGGCACCTGTCGAGGGGTGGAACATATCAGATAGCAAGTGAACAGTCAGTTCTTGAAGTTGTGGTGGAAGCGAGAAAATGGGGAATGTACGAATCTGAGACTCTTCGACAAGGACCAAACTGCAATGGCCAGACAGCTACGTCAGATCATCTCCAAAATAGTTGGTCTTGTGGCGGGTTCATGGTATGCGGTGGTCAATACCTACCTAAGGTGGTCCAAGGTGAACCAGTGACAGGATCATGGTCTAAAGGCTTTTTGGTCTGAGCTCACAGAAGAGCTACTGTAAAATGATTTATTCACAGAGCAAAATAACTCCCTCTAACAACATGCAATGATAGTATTGTAGTAATATTACAGGTCACAAGTATTATGTTTTCATTGCATTTCAATGATGAATGCTTTATGCCCACAATCAGCCATAAAGTTAAAACCATGTTCAAAATGTTATGGAATGTTGTTATATCAGGTAAGGTGTTTATTGTGTTTCTGTCCGCTCACCGAGTGTGTTTTCTACGCGCAGGTTCATCAGAGCGGCTCTGGCTGGTCTCCTGTGGTGAGGATCTCTTTGGTTTAGTGTGATAAAGTGCTTAAACCTGTGAAACAGCTGGGGATGGGCTGGGACACTAGGCGGGATGCTACAGGTGAATAGGGTCACTAAATAGGTTTCCCTGTGACAGAAGATATCACAGTAAATCTGTGCCAGTGGATTACTAACATTCTTAAAAGTCCTTTTGTATCTGAATTTTTTCCGAATGAAAGATGTTTAGATATGCAAATAAGACACTTACGCATGCATGTTACTTAGCTAGCAGTGACTGGGTTAAAAGCAGATGTTGATTTAAGTCTAGCTTTACAGGTATGAAGAACAGATGTAGATTACTTAAGCATTGATGTACGTCGCTCTGGATAAGAACGTCTGCTAAATGCCGTAAACGTAAACATGCAACTATTATCTCATTATTTTGTTGTTTAATAAAGGAAGCACTATGCACTTTTAGTATAAACTGATTTAAATGTGATTTTTTTAATACAAAATCTAGGATAACGACATGGATATTCTAGTTAAATTCTAGAAGAAACAAGCTTTTCAGTGATATAACATGATGTATGACTTATTGTAACACCCTGCTGCCTTGTTTTGCTCTTTCTGGTCACGCCCTGCCTTTCTTTTCCCTTTGCCTTGTGGTTTTTGTTTTGCTTATTTTGCTCCGCTCACGTCCTGCCCCCGTGTTTAGTGGTTTCACCTGTTGTCTGTTCTTCTCTCCTTCCCCAGGTGTTCCCACTTCCCCATCTTGTATTTATACCTTAGTTAGTCTGCATTTACTTGTCGGTCAACCTCGCCACTACCCTGTCCGTGGTTAGCCCTGTCGTCTTGTCTGTCTTTTGTTTTACTGCCGTTCACTTTTCACTCTGTATATTAATTTTGAGTTTATGTTGTCTAATAACATAACCACGTAACACATAAAAGCCCAGTGTGGGTTGAACTAATCCTTCATTAAAGGGCCCATATAATGAAAAAAAAAAAAAAAACAAGGAACACATTTCTTTACCTTATTTAAATAAGTGTATGTTATATTATGTAAATACTGTTGAAGTTTCAGTCCGTATACAGACTGTGATGTCACAAATACCAACACATTTCCATATGCTGCCTGCTGCCGTTTAGCTTTGCCTATTCACACTGACGTTATAAGGGGTGTTTGAGTTTTTGAATGAAACTCAACATAGAGCAGAGCTCATTTCCACATGATTGTGGAAAACTGCACAATTGTCTTACGTGGAGCTCAGAGAAAAACAGAAAAGAAAAGAAAATTGTACGTTATGGGCTCTTTAAAGCTGCTAATCTGAACTACATCCAGTTCATCCAAAAATTGTAATCATTTTTAACCATGACCTTGATCCCTGTAGTGTCCTGCCTCTAAAGGATAGTATTGATTGATGGGATTAATTTATTTTTGAGTGCCTGATTTTATACTTATTTATGCAAATTATGCTTCTAAGATGAGTTTCAATATATGAATATCCATAATTGTAAAACCATGTCCATCCTCTAAAAAAACAAGAGTGAAGAGGTTGAAAAAATAGAACCTAAAACAATGATATTGTGTTTATTTAGTGTCATGCTGTTGTATCTTCTCTGTAGTACGTGGAGGACAACCTGTCAGTCATGTCCATCGGCTTCCTGCTCGGCAGCCCCGATGACGCTGTTATCTGGAGGGGTCCGAAGAAGAACGGTTTGTATTGCTTCAAATGCAGCCTTTAGTTGAACACGCATTTATGAATGAGTTACTTTTCCTGGCTAATGAATTACTCTGCAAACAAAAAAGTGTTAATAATCACACCTCCAGAAGTTAAAGTGGTACCTTTTCCAGGACCTTGCTCTTTTGTTTGTTGACCTCTTTACTGGCTTCCATTCCTTTCAAATGTTTTGCTATTCTGCTTTTTGCAAATGTCCAGCTATGAGCCCAGAATGAGGCAGGATACAGAGCAACTAATCAAAAAAGAGGTCTTTGGGGCAGCTGGTCATTGGGGCAGCTGGTGTCCTAGTGGTTAGGGATCTGCCCCTGCACTCAGAAGGTCATGGGTTCGAATCCCAGGACTGCTAGTGTGCCACTGAGGTTCCCTTGAGCAAGGCACCGTCCCCACACACTGCTCCCCAGGCGCCCCCCTGTTGGTGGCAGCCCCCTGCTTCACTTGGTGAATGGGTTAAATGCAGAGAAAGAATTTCACACTGTTCACACTGTGTGCTGTGCTGTGGTGTGTTCACTCGTGACTATAAGGGGCCACATATATCAGTCTTAAAGGCGCAGTAACAGTAAAGCCTGTTTTATTCTAAAAGGAGGAAAAGATTTGAGTGAAAATGAATTTTGTCCGTTTTTTGGTAAAGAAGTGCACACGAAAGCTGTGCAAGTAGAGACAATAAAAATACAGGAAAAGTGGGGGAATTGGTCCGTTAAAGCATTGTTTAAATGATACTGCTTTCATTTCTAGCAAGAGCCTGATTCACTCATTCATTTACATGTTTTTGTTTCCACCTAGTGTTTCTACATATTTTTTCTTTTATCTTTTTCTTACTTCTGACCTTTTTAAAAGCTATGATTTCTCGATTAATTGAAAAAGTCTGAAAGTCTTAAGCTCTAATACTGTTAAAGGCAGCATTTACCTCAAAACTCTCAGAAAAGTTTAACCACCGCTCCCTTCCTGGCCTTTTTTTTTTTTTTTTTTTTAATAAAGCGTAGCACCAGTTTCGCTTCCCCTGCACCAGTATAAAAACATTGCTGTCTGATAATCAGTCCCAGTCATCTGGCGGCTGCGAGAGAGTGAGATGTTTACTGAAGCACTTCCTTCTCAGCTGGGACGACCTCTGTTGCTTCCCTTTTTATACTGTGGCAGACAATCAGATTTTCTTGTATTCTGTTGTATTTACCCAGGTGTGTGAAACACCACCAAAGACCTGTTCTGCCTGAGCCATGCAGAGTTATAAAGCTGCCAAAATGTCACAAATAAACTAAATATATTTTGCAATGCCGCATGGTTCACAAATACACACACCTAGTTGTAAGATATTGACCAGCTTCACTGCAGCCAATTCTTTTTTGATTTGTGCAGTCAAAAAGGACATTAGCTTGGTTATTACTCCTAGTATCCAAATGACCAAAGTCTATTTACGTAACTACAAATTCATACATAGTCTGACTTCGGATTTGTAATCAACACACCTTGATTTGGTAAAGATCATGTGTAGCAAATTTGTTGTGTCAGTTGATTGCAGTAACACATTTCAGTTGTAGTTATTACATTGTTAACAGGCAGTACTGACCAGCTTCATTGCAGCCAATTATTTTTACCCCAAAATACTGAAGGAGAAAGTGGCCAGAGAATGCTTTCAGTGGTCCCATCAGAGTCTGAAGGCTACAACACAAAACATCTCAGGACTGTTCTATAATGGAATATACTTTGTTATTCCATTTCAAGATGAAATAGGCACCACAGCAGGCCTTCATGATTCCCCAGAGTTCAGCAAAATGCCCAAATCACCATGCAGGACATGTGGAGAAAGTTCTTGGTCTACATGTCAGACCTTCAGAAGATACAGACCGAGTACGTCTTTTCATGACGTATTAACTGTGGTAAACTGACCTTCATCGCTGTCTTCCCCTAGTCTTATGAGTGTGTAGGCTGAAATAAGAAGATGAGAAGATAAGAAAGAACTTTATTTATTCCGGGGGATATTCTTGCTCAGTGCAACAAGAAAGAATTAAAGGTAATAGATAATAGCCAGATAATAAGATAGACTATAAACAATATTGCAACAACAGTGACAAGAACATTAGTGTAACGAATAACAGTGTAACACTGACATTGCTGTGTGTGACGATTTAGTGTGGTGTAGCAGCAGATCAGTAGTGCAGAATGGTTTATGAAAGTAGCTTAGTGTTAATGCAATAAAAATAAATGCAGTAAAAAAGCAGCAGATGGTAAGGTAATGAGATTAACATTCAGTAACATTCAGTCAATTCACAGATTAAACAGTTTTGCACAAATTGCAAATTGCACAAATCTGATTCAAAACAAATGGCTTGAAAACTTAAACAGATCACCTACAGAACGGGGAGGAATTATACAGTTATATGGACACAGGTAGAAAGTATTTCCTGTTTCATTCGGTCCTGCATTTAGAGGCAAATGTGATTGGTCTCTCACCTCTGCTGACTGACAACATTGCAACATTGCGGACCCCCTCCCTCTGAGGGTTTTCCCCAACCACTTGTGGGCGGAGACTATCCTAAAAGTTCTCCCGGGATCAAAGATCTTGTGTTTTTTTCATTTGTTTCTAAGACCTTAAATAAATTTGGACATTCTTGTTCTTTATGGGCATTTGCATTTGTGATGTCTCTGTGGGCATTTGTGATGTCCTTTTTTAAACCCCAGTAATATGGAACTCCAAAGTGTTCAAAAGTATTATGAAATATATGAGAATGATATTGTAAAATACAGCTCATTATTGTGAAATATATTGCTTTCTGTTAAATAAATTTACTTATTATTGTGAAATATGATTTTATATTTTTATTTTTCAAAGTCAGTATTTATTTAATAATGCTGTTTTCATAATTTCATGGCCGTATTTCATAATTTCATGATGCCGTATTTTATCATTTCATGGCCGTATTTCATCATTTCATGATGCTGTATTTCATCATTTCATGAAATTTCTTCGTCTGTCAATCAGTGTCAGTGGGTTGGACCTGCACGCCTATCGGCTCATCCTTTAACATCGATTAGTTTTCCTGGATACCTGCTCGGCGGACCGCTGTTACCATAGACATTTATAGACAAACGCCGCATTCACTGTGTCTCCAGTTGACATGATACGGCAGCGCATCGCCATATAAACTAATACAGGTACACAAGGAAACTGGGTTTTCTGATGAAAAAGCCGTAACATTTAAAACAGTATCGTTTACATACAACATATTTTGGTGAATCGTTTTAAATACTATTCTTTATATCCATTTATGCACTAATAATGACAATCCATAACACAAAAACTTGACCAATGTCTGAAAGTCAAAATAGTAAGACTTCCACTGGCAGTCTGGTCTTTCTTTTAACAGTGAAATGATACACTCCATGACAAAAAATAAACATTTTATTGTATACACA
>JBBPCZ010120930.1:0-10086 GCA_037974445.1 Brycinus macrolepidotus | reverse complement strand
GTTAAAGTCATAAAAGTTGTTGTTTCCCCCCCCCAACATACACACACACACACACACACACACACACACAAATTGAAAATGCCAGCTGCCCCTTGTACCGCATGGACATTTCATGATGAACGGCACAACAGAAATGTTCCATTATTTTTAAATATTGAAATGAAGATGAGTTTAAATACGGTTGCAAAAGAGGATCTTGTTACTTTAACATGCATCACAATTAAGAATCGCCCCCCCCCCACCCCACCCCACCCGCCCACCTTTTCTTACTTCACCAACAGGTCAAGCATAGCCGTGTGACTGGTGAGTCACTTTTAAGTTGAGAGCTAGGCTTCTGGGCATGTGTGTCATTTTCTGTGTAACAACAGGCTCGTCATTCAGGAGAAGGAAAAGTTGAACTAAACAAGTAAGGGGGAAAAAAAAAAACAGCATGAGGTCAGTTTGCACTCCTGGCTAGTATTAACTTTGTCACCTTGTTCTCGTAAAGCCAGTCAATAGTGTAAACACAACTTCGTAGAGCATGGAGAAGAGTGTAGGCGGACATGTAGCCGTGGGGACACATCAGGGAGAACATTACAGAAAAAAGTTACATTCAATACTTTTAAACAGGAGGGGGAATTCTCCACTGTGTTCTTTCAAACCTGTGGCTGTTAATTAACAACAAGAGCTGTAATTATATTAGGCTAGACAAATACACCCAGAAGCAGACGGAGGGATGGATGTGTGTGTACACACACACACACACACACACACACAAACACTCACACACACACACACACACACACACACACTCACACACTCACACACTCACACACTCACACACTCACACACTCACACACTCACACACTCACAGTACTTGCTTGGTCTTCAAATGGTTAAAAGCCTTTAGTAAAATCCCAGAAAATCAGAATAAGTGAAAAAACAAGAGCTCCACACTTGAGGCTTTTGTATCTTCCCTTAACCAGAGGCTGTGTTCTACTAAGCAAGCTTAAACACACCAAAACCCCTAAATAACCACATGGAGGGAAAGTACGCTGCCTGTGACAAACAGATGAACCCATAACATTCTTATCAGTAATTTGAGAGCTCCAGTGAAAAACAGCAGGGGGGCTACAGACAAAAGACATTCACGAAGTAAGTGAAACGTTAACAAATACCAGCGTTCTTTCAGACCGTGACCACAATGATCTACACCCTGAGGTTCAGGCTGTCTTGCTGGGGTAAATGTCGTGGAATCAAATGCTGCCTCAAACTCTTCCGGGTCACTGTCACGGATCAAGCAAATATTGGCTCTGGTCAAACCCAGCTGCCTGTGTGAGGCTAATTAACTAACTAGGTCAAACAGGAGGGGGGGTCTTGAAGTTTCACACCGAGGAATATAAATACACCACGGCTTGGGGGCATAAACTGAAGAAGATTTAGGCCGGCCATGTAACATGGTGTCAGAGGAGGGTCAGGATGGTCAGGGGTCCATAACTGCATCCTTAAAGTACATCTTCAAAGTTAACTGATGAATTTCCTTATGAGTCAGTTTGAAATAAAAATAGCGATTGTGTCACTAGAACAAATCGGGCACATGGTAATGGATTGGAGAACGCCCAACAATGACGTGCAGTATTGCTGCATGGCAGCTGTGGATATACACTTTCCAAGAAGAACCCAGTTGTTGACGAACAATGGCATTCTTCTTCGGGACAGTAGGTCCAAAGTCTGGCTGAATGACACCATGCTGACAACTAGAGAATGAGAATTGCAGGCAAAGTGAGAATTGTATTCAAATGGAACACAACAGTTGGATAAAGAAAGAGCATTTTTTTTAGGTTAATTAGAATTTGGAAGTTTAAAAGATATACTATGGCGAGGCTCCCAAATGTATGCAATGTGTTTGGCTTAAGGCCAAAAAGATAAAAGAATATACAAAGAAAGTCTGTAGGTTTCAGGTTTTTAAGAATTTTTTTTTTTTTTTATAACATTACGCTACACTTCAAATACAATTTTAAAAGAAAAATAACTCTACCTCTCTCAACCGAGAGAAAAGTAACTTTAAAGTAACTTTCAGGTGGACCAAATCAAACACCTTAATGGTCCTGGTTTGTCCAGTGGACCACACTTTAGGTAGCATGTAATCATATTGCTATTCTCAATATTACCCATATAAAAGCAAGAGGCTTTGTAGTTAACTGCTTAGGAAGAACCAGGTCTGCGAGCTTCATCATTACACTGGAACTTAAAGTGTTTGTTTTGGGGGTTTTTTTGTAAAATTTCAGTTTATGCTGAAAAAAAAAAAACACACACAACGAAACTTCAACGAGCCTCTAGTGAGCAAGCCAAGGGCGACAGAGGCGAGGAAAAACTCCCTAAGCTGGAGGAAGAAACCTGGGGAGGAACCAAGACCCTAAAGGGGAACCCATCCTCCTCTGGTCGACCCGGAGGGAAAGGAAAAGAGAGTTTCTATGGAGATAACTGACAAAAGAAACCCTTCATGAATGAACATTTCGACAGATTGGCCATCTATGGCTGACAGAGTTTGTACAGTTAAGAGTCAACAGGAGTAGCTGAGAGTCTCTAGTCCATAACATATTAAGATTAACATAAGGTTAATATTACAAGATTAATAATAAGACTAATATATTAACGCAAGTTTGAAGTTCCTACTTCCTACTTGCTTTCCTACCTACTTGAAAAAAGCTCTGGGCCCAAATTACAAAAACACAAAAACCGCTTTTCGGATCACATCATGCCATCTGTGCTTTTTTGAGTCCGCAAATCTTAAAAGAAAACGTCTCCCAGCTAAACTCATGCAGAAGAAAAGCTGCTAAAGAAGCTTGGGTGACATGCTTCAACTGGCTTTTATTGTTCGCTACCTTTAGAGGTTTATTTACTGGTGAGGTGCTACCTTCGTTGTTTCCCCCCAGTCATACAGGGCCTCAAACCCACCATGTCTGGAAGACATAAAGGTAAGACATAAACATGAAGATAAATCACAGCCTCTTCAGTTGAGCGAGTTTAAGCACTTGGGAATGTTCTAGTAATCCAGAGGATGAAACCAGGCCTTTGAGCATGGAAGCTTCTTTCAAGTTCAAGAAATGTAATTTCAACCACTATGGGAACACTATAGTGCACTACATCGTTGGTTTTATTGTGTATGTTTTAAAGGGGCACCATGATTTCTGCTGCATATCAGTATCTGGAGAAAACTTCAGACACTGGGCTTTGACCAATACCTAGAGATAGGAGGATCATTTAAGAAGGTATTTTGAGCCTTTTATCTTTTTTAGTTAACCTGTGGGGAATCGGCATCTAAAATTGGGTTTTTTATGGCATGGCCTCCGAAGAGCCTTTTGGGGACCAAGGTTTTCACATCACAGCATCTCTAAAGTATCTGTGCTGCAGAAAACTGCCTATAAATCTAAACAACCTTCTTTTCAGAAAGCTGAATGTATCTTTCCTTTAAAAAAAAAAAACACATGGTCCTCTACATATTTAATAGATGTCAAGCTGGTAGCTAACATTTGGCCTATGGCACAAACACATGGACACTGGCCCTTTGTCTCCTTTTCCATGAAAAACATCATGAGCCTGACATGGTCAATGGCATGAAAGATACTTAAGAACAAAACTACCATTTACTGTGCAAGGCACTGTCCCAACATGTTAGCTCTGCACAGCCCTGATAAAATAAGAATGAGCTTCACATCTTGATGTCCTTGTGTTTTAAGAGAAGGAGGGGTCAAGTCTACTAGAGGCAGTGCCACGATTATGAATGGCCACCTCCTTGTACAACCAACCAGGATTCTATTCATTTCTGAAAAGAAAACTCTACTAAAAGTGCAAAACTGTTATCAGTAAGTCTCTGCCATGGAGTCAGCAGTACATGTGCTTTGATTCTGTTAGTTACGGATCTATTCTTCTGTCATTCAGAACGTCGTGATCCTTACTGATCGGTGAATCTAAACCAAAACTATACCCCCCATCATGAACACAATTACGATGTCTCTATGACCACCACCCCCCACCTCAAAAAAGAAAGGAAGAAAACAAAAAACACCTTATGGACCGAACAAACTGACGCAGGGACTAAGCCTCAATGTTTTGAGTTCCTAACAACGCCACTGTCCAGATGTATCTGACTTTTACAGAGCATTTTTCATGCAGGTAGCAGCTCAAAGGGCTTGAACCTTTGAGAAAATAAAGTTATTAAGCTGAGACAATACTAGATACTTTCAAAAAGATAAATACAAAAAGGCAGAACATTAATTAAGCTAAATTAGAGAAAGATTTTCAAATTTAGTACCAAGAATCAGTGCATCAATTTTATCTTAATTTTATTCGTAATATCTGGCACATAGTGAAACAAACTGTTAAAGGAATGGAAATGCACAACTGCATACCAGCATAGCTACGAAAATGGATCACATCTTGATGACGTCACCTCGAGGAAACATGTGGGACACTTTGACAAATGATTTCCCAGTGAAACCGATAAATGTATTTTTTTGGGCAGTGGTTCAGTATTCTGCTAAGGGGTGTATGATATGGACAAGATACCATACAGTATGTATATATATATACACAGTACAAACACACACACGGTACAGCTACTGTATAAGAGCCATTTTTCTCAGAGTGTGATAATGTGTCTTTCTGTTAGCATTAGAGTAAATGCAAACAAAAAAGAAAGCAGTAAAAAGTATCAAGATTTGTTTTGTTTGTATAAAAGTAGTTGATATTGTGTGAGCTGGTGAGAAGAACACAGGTTCGGTTCCAGATTTCTCCTCGGTTCCTCCAGCCGTTGTTTGGATTTGTGAAACTCCATCAGCAGCTCCTGATTTAATTTAATGAAGGACTGATTGAATCAAAGCAGGTTTCTGATGGGAACTACAAGTAATACTGGACTTCCACAAGGAACACACTGATATACTGAACATAAAATCATTGTTTACTGTATAATGTTATTTGTATTTATTATTTTTAGTTCTGTTTAGTATATTTAGTAATATTAATATGAAAAAACTCACTGCTCATCTAAACGGTCTTTAAATATTATTGGAGATGCCTAAAACCTTTGCACAGTACTATATATATATATATATATATAAACATGAACATATATACATACTTGTGTATTATCAGTGTATTTTCAGTATTGCAAAGGCCAGTGTCACAGTAATGATTATGGAACAATAGACTGTGCAGTGAAACTACAGAAGTGCACAACAGAGGAAAGTCTTTCTTTGATGTGCAGTTTCACTAGTGCTACAAATGAAGAATTATGACACAGATAATTACACAGAAACATTTTGAACTTGTCAAGGCTGGTGCCAAGAGCTTTGTTAAACTGCTCGCACCATGGACACTGCTTCTTCTCCTTCTTCTTCTTCCTGTAATAAAGGATTTCTGTACAGTGAACAATTGAGGGATGTTATTGGTCCTCGTTATAGGAAGGTTCGCCCAAGATATTTTCTGGGCTCTTGACTTGGCTCCGAAAAAGCTTTCACACTTTTTTTCCCCTCTCAAAACAAAACCCAATACACCTCTTTCCCAATCAGCTGCTATGTGGACAAGCAATGCCTTGAATACTAAGGACGCCACTCTAAAGAGCAGGGCTTCGGTGGCCTCAGTGTGTGTATGATTAGCCGCTGCTCTGGTTTTTGCATGCAGGAACCTATTGCCAGGAACTCATGGGCTCTTCTGTTAAAGTCCTAAAGCATGTACTCCTGTTTGGGCCCCAGTACTGAGTGATTCTCCATTGTTCCCCAGGGCCCGGAGGTTCTGGCAGTCCGGAAGGGAGGTTTTTTTTTTTTTGCATTCCTCGCTGCCACCAGCTCCATGATGTCTGCACCATCCACTCACAAATGGGAACTGTTGGCATCTAAGCAAGTACTTTGACTTCACAAAGCACAAGGATAACTACATTTGAGCTGAGGGAATTCAAACCTCAAAAGGCCTTGCGAATGAGATTAAACAAGCAAACACATTTCATCCATGGGCAATTTTCAACCAAAAAATGACACATGCACATCAAAAATTCTGGGAATTTTAACCAATAACATTACGCAATCCTATTTTTAAAACAAATAAATATGCCTACAGTAAACACTGCAAATGATTTCAGTGTGGCTAGTCTGAGTTTAAATACTGGTATTTATTTGTTACTTCTGTATTCAAATCTGTATGAAGTATTCTTTAGTATACTTTGAGTATTCGAGTGCTTGTTTAGGAATACTAACAAATATCTGAAAAGCTTTTTGGGTCAACCTACATTTCAATAGCAATTAGAATCATAAATACACTCTTAAATATAAATGTGACAAAAATACTTTGGAAAGATGCTACAGAAGATGAACGTCTTTAGGTTTCCCAAAGAACCTTTCTATGCAGTAGCCTCACTTGAGGTTCTTTTAAAGAACCATGCACTGAAAAATTCTTTAGAGAATAAAAAGTAGTTCTTCTACAGCAGCATTTCCCAGCCCTGCTCCTGGAGACACACACACACACACACACGCCAGTTAGGTGTTATTAACGAGCTGATTAGTTGGATCAAGTGTATTGGGAACAGCATGCAAGGCAGTGTACATCCAGTACCAGGGCTGGGAAACAATGTTCTAAGACTTCACTTCAAAGTATTTTTGGCACCTTTTTTTTTTTTTAAAGCCTTCTCTCCTACACTGGTCTTTTCTGACTCATCGAAACAGCAAAACAAGAAATAAATCAATAACGTACACAAGAGTGGAACAGTATCTGGTGCTCTGTTTCGATTTTCAGTTTCAAACAAAAATTTTCACGACGGTGCACAACTGCTCGAGGGTTAGTTCTTTGGAGAAAAGCAGGCTCTTCATATTAAGCCCAGGCAGCGTACATGTTAACAATTTCTTCCTCAAAACCTCGACAATTTCTTGTGCCAAACCACAAGAAGCATTTCCACGTGGCAGAGTCCTGTGGTACAAACTACGGGAGAACACATGCCTCTACACTAGACCAACACAAACTATCCTTGAAGAAGCACTGAGGAATGTGGGAAGGGAATTAAAAGAAAATTCGCTGGTGACACTATCATTGGGGAGACCACAAAAATGAAAAAGTAAATAAATAAACAGAACACACTTCATTTGTGTGTCCTCGCAGAAAAAGCAAGTTTGTACATAATTACATAATGGCCTCTCAGGGTGATGTAGGAACACATGAGTGTATTGTTTCGAGGGAAAGGTTATTGGAACCACTGACAAGGTGGATGCTGATCTGAGAAAATACACAATGACTGGTTTATACATACGCACATGTCTCAGGCAGGATGTTGGGAAAAAAGCAGGCGGCGTGGGAGTGTGGCTGGATGGGTGTGTCTGGTGCTCTCCAGCCTCCATCGCATCCAACCACTTCCTCTAGAGTAACCTAGAAGAATCCTTTCGTAGGCGGCCAATGTGGTTTCATGGGCCACATAACAAACAAAAAAAACAGGTCTAAAATTCAACGACTGGTATGTTACTTTGCGCTACCATCTTGTAGTCCACTATCACAAAACAGGCCTGCTAAATACAGCAAACCTGAAGAAAGGAACCATCTTATACTTCAGACAGAGTGGTTTCCTTAGTAAACCCAAAACTCAGCCTAGAATAGCTACTCAACCAACCTATATTTCTAGTCTCCACACCGCACAGTGTAGGCCTAGGAAATATTCACAGACTCAGTTGAAAATGCCTGACACTAGATTTAAGACTATTAGTAATCCACCAATTATTTCGATGCCTAATAGTGCTAAAAAAAACAAAAACAAGGTGAGTTAATAAAGCTACATACAAGCCATGTATGCTATCCACAGCCTATAAAGGGTCCCATTCATTACTGAAAAAAAAAAGATAAACTATATAGCCTTCAGGGTCGGGGTCAATTCAGGAATGAATGCAACAATTTCAATTCAAACAAGAAAATGGAACTGGACTTGGAATTCAGCAGCAACCACTAGAAACTGAACTGGAATTTCATTGGAATGTCAGGAAGTGGAATTAAATTCAGTAAAATTCTGCTGAATTCCATGTATTACTGTTTGCGAGCATGCATTTGGGATTACAAGTAGTGACATACATTGGAATTTTAAACACGGTGCCTTACGCTGATGAAACGTAAGTAAATAAAACACAGAACTGTACATTAACAACTGATAAATGATGACTGACATTGGCCATAAGTATCTGAATGTACTGTTAATACCAGTATATTTTTTACCAGTTTAATGTGATAAATGCAACATGCAACATGTGTCCTCATTGGCTTTCATTTATTCGTAGAGAACTCCACCCCTCATAGAACTCTAGGAAACGCTGTTTTTTATTCAGAAAACTTTATTGATCCCGGAGGAAATTATTTGACTGACAGATCTACACTAGGTAGGTAAGAAGTCAACAGGCAAAATGCAGATGCTCCAAATGCTTAAACCATACCATGACAGACGACAGAGAAATGGTGGTAGCAGTAGAGCAGGACAGTGGGGAGGCTGTGAGGCATGCAAAAATACACACATATGGGAAAATGGACAGGATATTGCTGGCTGAGCTGACAGAGGCCTAAAGACAGATGATGACTGAAGGGCTTTTAAAACAGTTAGACGAAGGCTCCTGAGACAAGACAACAATTTCCTTCTTGGATCGATAAAGTATGAATCGAATCTAATCTAAGAATCTGAGTGAACGGGACAATAATTCTGAAGGAATTCATTTACTGTAACATGACAAGTTATTCAAATGCACCGAGTCTACATGTTGCTGTGTTACGTGTCTCATGCATTGATGTAATTTTTGTCCACAAATAATCTGTTGTAGGTGTAGAGTGTATATCGTTGCTGTCTGATCAAAATAATCATTTTAAAACACCAGCGGATATTCGTACAGGTGACAACCAACATACTGGTAGATGTAATGAATATGTACTAGGGGGCAGTGCCCACACCAGAATCAACAGATAACCAAGAGGGAAGTGTTGATTCTATGTCTCTCCAAGAAATAACGCTCTCCTCACTGTGGGTTATAGAACCGTAATGTTTCACCTCTTCTACCAACCCTACGCTCAACCTGGTTCATCCGTTGGTCCTTTAATTTTGTGTAAATTTTGCCTGGCACCTGTCAGACCTATCTATCAGACCGCCAATCAGAGTTTGCTTGATGCGCAGCTCCTCAGATTCGCATAACACACAGCTGAGCTGCGTGCTGTGAGCTTTTCCAAGGCTACTCACCCATGAACCCCCTTTCTTAACGCAGATAAGTGCCTCCTCAAAGAAGTATAAATCAGCCCTAAGTCATCATATGTACATTTTGCGTACACTTTGTCCTACACTTAACATTAGTGAGGGTAACCCAGAACTGTTTCACTTCCTAATTGCTTGTCCATGGCAATCTGAGCCCGGTATACACAACCTGGCATTGTGTGGTTCAATCAGGTCAGCCAGTCTATGGACTCCGAGCCTGTACTTTGCCAGCACAGGGTAACACAATCCCTTTCAAAAGGCCGGGCAAAACTCGACCCCATCAGATATACCGAAAGGTGCAGAAACAGAGCGAGACTACTTTTGAAAAAAAGTTATCTGGGAGCCTAGAAAAGGTGAATGAGGAAACCATCGCTATTAGGGACAGTGGATAATTGTGGGATATTCTTAGCAAGGCAAACAATGGCTTGAATGAATATTTAATGAGAAACCAGACTGGAGGTGGGATCTGTTCAGGGCCACCTGAACAGATGACACACTCCAGGATCAGAGATTTGTACAACCAGGGCAAGACTTTAAAAGGGATTTCCACTCATTTTTCAAAATAACAGCATAGCTCAGTCGTTGACGTGAACTGAATCATTCAGTGTGAAGCTCAGCTGGTGTAAGATGGTATATTGTAGCACGACTCAACCATTTATATGGGTGGTATTAGGAACCAGGATGTCTCCAATGCAAACAGAGCCAATTAATGTAAATCCATACACGCTAAAATAGTTAATCTGAAAAACAGATTTCCCTAGGGGACTATTTTACCATGCAACACCTTGCACATACTATAAAATTTTTTTATATATATATATATATATATATATATATATATATAATTTTTA
>JBBPCZ010120929.1:0-10087 GCA_037974445.1 Brycinus macrolepidotus | reverse complement strand
ACTGTAAAACATAGAAACAAGCTATTAATTGGAGCCTAGACACACTACATCTCTCATAATGAGTAGAAATATTAATGTTGAACGCACCCCGCGCACAGACCACGGTAAGTTCACTCTTGACTGTACTAATCAACATCTTATTGGGCTTCGTAGTACCGATTAACGCCACCTGGAACAACCTTGATTAGTTAAATGCGAGTTCGCAATTTAATCACGAGTGAAGTCAGACTTGGTTCAACGCGCTTCGTAGTACAGGCCCCAGCACAGCTTTCACACATCATTCAGTATTGATGTAAACACACAGCCCACCGCCTCTCATCTTGGCACTTAGTTCCACATTACAGTCGCTCCAGTACGTTAGCATCTTGCTAATCTGCGTAGCCATTTCCGGAACGCTGTCGCTGAGCCATGTCTCTGTAAAATCAAAAGACTCTGAGTCTCTGAACTCACGCTGGGCATTTCGCTGGAGTCGCATGTAGTCCAGTTTATTGTCCAGGGAACAAACACTGGTGAGCAGGATGGACAGGATAACTGGCCAGGTAGCATTAGCTTTTAGCCTAGCATGGACCCCCACCATTTCCATGAATATTACCTTCATTCTTTTTCCATTGATGTTTCCTATATGTTTTGTCTACTTATATGTTGTATGTGCTATGTCCACTGATACGGCCTATATCCTGTTTCCACTGATAGTTTAAAATGACATAATATATCCTATATAATTCCATCTTTGACAAAACCTGCTAGAGAAACCAGACAGATATTATTTTTTAAATGACCGGTAACCAGGAGTCATTGGTCATTTTACAACCTAAAATGACCAGAGTATTATATAATAATAATAAAAATAATAATACACTTTATTTATAGAGCACTTTTCATACATCAGGATGCAGCTCAAAGTGCTTTACAATATACAAAAGATAATATACTTTGTTATATAGATTTAAACAAAACAAATATACAAAGTACAAGAAATATAAATATGAAATAAACATGGTAACAGAATTAAGTATTTTATTAATAGATAAAACAAATGATAAGAAAATAAATCAAGATAAAAAATAAGAATGAAAAAATGATTAGAAAATAAAACAAGATAATAAAAAAAAGAATTAGAACAGATTAAGAATTTAATAAAATGTAAGTATGTATAGTGTTTTAATGATGTGTTATGCAGAAGATATCTATTAACAGAACACTTTATTAAATAAAAAAGTTTTTAACTGTTTTTTAAAACTATTTACTGTGGATGCCTGGCGGATATCAATCGGTATTGTATTCCAGAGTTTTGGGGCTTAGAAACTAAAGGCTGCTTCTCCAGTCTTTTTTTGGTTCATTTTAGGAATCTTCAGTAAAGCTGCGTTTGATGATCTTAAGGCTCGATTTGGGGTGTATTCCTCCAGACAATCTAAAATGTATGCAGGTGCTAAACCGTTTATGGCTTTATAGACCAGTAAAAGGATTTTAAAATCTATTCTAAATGGGACTGGTAGCCTGTGTAGTGAAGCTAAAACAGGAGATATATGTTCTCTTTTTTCCATACGTGTCAGTATTCTGGCTGCAGTGTTCTGAACATTCTGTAGTCTGTTGATGGTGGTTTTTGGTAAACCAGTAAATAAAGCATTACAGTAGTCTAGCCGTGAAAAGACGAATGCATGGAGCAGCCTTTCAGCATCCTGCTGTTTGAGAAAATTTCTAACTCTAGATATGTTTCTTAAATGGAAGAAAGCTGTTTTAATTATTTTATTTATATGTGACTTAAAACTTAAAGTGGAGTCAAAGATTACACCCAGATTTCTAATTTCCTCTTTCGACTGCAGAGATAAATACTTTTAAAATATGCCCTTTCTTTGATTCATTGCCAATTATAAGAATTTCAGTTTTTTCTTCATTTAGTTTTTTAAAATTGCTATTCATCCAATTAACAATATTTGAAATACAGTTTGTGAGTTTATTTAGTGGACTTGTGTTATTTGGCTCCATAGATATGTATATTTGTGTATCATCAGCGTAGCTATGATAATTTATTCCGTGTTTTCTAATTATTTGACCTAATGGCAGCATGTATAAGGAGAACAGTAATGGGCCTAGTACTGATCCCTGTGAAACACCATATAATATATTATGTTCACTGGAACAGCGCTCAGCTAAATTAACAAAATACTTTCCCCCTTTCAGGTACATATCAAACCAGTTTAGAACTGTCCCTGATAGGCCAACACAGTATTCTAGGCAGTTCAGGAGGATGTTATGATCTACTGTGTCAAATGCTGAGCTTAAGTCTAAAAGAACTATAACCGAAACCCTGTTTTC
Source organism: Brycinus macrolepidotus (assembly GCA_037974445.1). Classification (NCBI taxonomy): domain Eukaryota; kingdom Metazoa; phylum Chordata; class Actinopteri; order Characiformes; family Alestidae; genus Brycinus; species Brycinus macrolepidotus. The sequence goes on along the minus strand of JBBPCZ010120929.1, from coordinate 7,771 downwards.
ATCAGCACTGATTCTGAGATCGTTTACTATTTTTACTAAAGCTGAAATTTATCTTGTATATTATTTGTATTTAGGTTTTCATTAATTTGTGCAAAAACTACTTTTTCTAAGACTTTACTTAAGAACGGTAGGTTTGAGATAGGTCTAAAATTACTTAAGATTGAGGGATCCAAATTATTTTTCTTTAGTTTTTCTTTAGTATTGGCTTTATTACAGCTACTTTCAGGACATCTAGAAAAACACCACTTTCTAATGAGCAGTTTACAATTCCTAATATATTAGGAATAATATATTCTAGAACCTGTTTAAAGAATGTAGTTGGAATGGGGTCTAGGATACATGTTGATGAATTTAGTTGACGAATAAAGCCATTCAGTTCCTTTTCGGATATCTTTTTAAAAGTATTCATTATAGATGTAGTTTTAGTGATAGGTTGTACTTCGGGATTTGGTTTTGTTCTGTTTACTCTTATATTAGTGATTTTATCATTAAAGAATATAGCAAAAGATTCACATCGCGTCTAATAACCAATCATTCATTGTGGTTTGATTTAACAGGTGATCAGTAGTTAAAAACAAAGCTCTAGGCTTGTTACTGTTTTCATTTATTATGTTTGAAAACTATTGCTGTCTTTCTTTCCGTATTTTTGTGTTATAATCAACAATGCAATCTTTTAGAGTTTGAAGATGTATTATCAGTTTACTTTTTCTCCACATCCTTTCTGCCTTCCTACATTTTCTTTTGAGTTTTTGTACTTCATTATTTTTCCATGGTACTTTTTTAGGATTAAAAAAGTACCATGGAGCAACTAAATCTAAGGTGGATCTTATCTTATAATTGAATGTCTCTACCATTTCATGAACTGTTAGATTTTCTTTTGGAGAAAGGGATCCATCTTGTAAAATATTAATAAAATCATTTAGAGTTGATTCAGTAAAGTATCGTTTCATCTTAACATTTCGGCTTTTATCTGCTTTGTCAGGCTTGATTAATGCAGTAAAAATATGCAAAAATGGTCAGATATTGAGAAATCTACAATTTTATCTATGTTTAGATGTAGGCCATGGGAGATAACTAGGTCTAGCGTATGTCCTTGATTATGTGTAGGATTTAAAATTTCTTGTGTAAAACTAAGTGAATCTAAGAGCTGGATAAAGTCCATGGCTTTCTTGTCAAGGTTATTGTCGACATGTATGTTAAAATCACCAGTCACAATAATCTTATCATAATCAGTGATACAGATAGATAGGAGCTCTGAAAATTCATGTAAGAATGAGGGTGAATACTTTGGGGGACGATATACAGTGAGCATTAGTACTGGCATGGTATCTTTTAATACAATATCAAGATATTCAAAAGATGAAAAAACACCAAATGATATATTCCTACAGCTGAAAACATTGTTAAAAATAACAGCTAGCCCACCCCACTTCTTACCTTCACGTGTGACTCGGTAGAACTTATAGTTTGGTGGAGTAGCTTCAATAAGAGAGGCTGCTCCATTTAAGTCTAGCCATGTCTCAGCTAAGAAAAAAAAATCTAGTTCTTGGTCACATATGATATCATTTACCAAAAACGTTTTGTTTGCTAATGCTCTAACATTTAAAAGTGCCAACTTTGGATTTGCTGTTAGATTTTTACCTTTATCAGCTGACGCTTCATTGTTAACATGGATCTGATGGGGTGTTATGCGATGTCTAAGACTCCTGTGTTTTATTTTGCGACGGTTTGTAACATGACGGTTTGTAATATGAACAGTACATATAGGTAAGGTTGATTGCAAGGTTGATGGTGAGTGGTGACATTTTCTGTCATGCTGATAATTATAATATAGTGATAAATCTAAAAATAGATTTATTTGAGGACCATTTTGGCTTACAACACTCTGCAAGTTCCTCTCCACAATGTTTTAAAACTCAAACTATTGTAAAACAGTGTCCCAGCCAACACATTCATGACAACTTCATGTGACAGTTTCCTGTGAGGGAGCTTTTAAAGGCATTAATCTCTTTGGACATCTGGTTCCCATGACTATTACTGCGAACATCAAACTACTCTGAATAACTTTGTTAACATGGTTTGCAAATTTGAAAACAAAATGTGGAATTTAGGTAAAAAGAACACAAATATAAGGAACTTAAGTCAAATGCTTTTAAGCAATACTTCTGCTGTTGTAATTGAATTAAACTGTCATCAAAACACTATTACAAAAGAGTGTTTGAATGGGAAAGTACTTGCTTTAAATTATGTGTCCATGTAGAAGACGAGGTGGAAATTGTAAAGTGTAATTGTGGGAACATACCACTAGGTGGCGGATCATACTCACTTTTCCAAGCTCTCCATGTAATTGTCAGTTTTGGAGTGTGCCTTGAATTCCAAATCTCTTTCTCCAAACAGCGTGACTGAAATGTCCTTCACGCACTTCACAGTATTGTAGAGGTCTGTGTTCTCTGGAGTGATGGAGCTTCATCCAGTACGTTTAAGTGGGTGAACTACTCATACAGCTGGTGCAGCTGGTGGCCTAGTGGTTAGGGAGTTCACCCTGAGATCAGGAGGTAGTGAGTTTGAATCTCTGGACTGCTAGTGACACCACTGAGGTACCCTTCAGCAAGGTACTGTCCCCACACACTGCTCCCCGGGCACCCCTCATTGGTGGCAGCCCACTGCTTCACTTGGTGACTGGGTTAAAATGCAGAGAAAGAATTTCACATTGTTCACAGTGTGCTGCACTGTGGTGTGTTCATGCGTGACTATAAGGGGCCACTTTACTTTAATCATCCAACACTACCTGACCTCACTATTGCTCCTGAATGCAATCAAATCTTCACAGCAATGTTCCATCATTTAGTGTAAAGTCTTCCCAGAGCTGAATCACAGACAATGGATCCACACAACTTTTTTTTATAGAAATATATTTGTAATTATAAACAAACGCTTTTATTATTGTGAATGCACAAATGAATTTAAAGTGTTTTTATTTGTTATGCATACATTATTGTAATATGGTTGCATTCTTCTACTGAAACTAAATAAGGGAAATGCAGTAATAACAATAGACTTATGTAGGGCCAATCCTATTGATTATTTTAGTAACTGAGTAATCTAACCATTTTTGATTATTAATGGAGTAATCATATACACATAGTATATAGCAAAAACGTTTAATTTTATTTGGTGTTTAGTGCGTGGGTTTCCTCTATTTCAGTGAGGCTTAAAGGCAACTTGAGTGCTAATAGCTCCTTCTTGTGGAAAATCTGCTAAACACAGCTTTACTTGCTAATACCCTGTTTATCACTCAAATTACAAAGTAATCACTAAGCTGATTCATGGAGACCAATCATTTTCAATATTTTTAAATGAACGATCAATTTTAATCATGTAATCATGGCAATCTGAGACTTCTACAAGTTTATGCAGTGTCCAGTCTATAGTCAACTTGCTATCCATTCTACACAGTTAACGAAGTGGAATTATGGTGCATTTATTACTGTTTATCTGATGTTTGTGTGAACACTGCTGACTGTACATCAAATTACTGATTGGGGATAGTAATGATATCCTTGACCTTGAAAGAACAGGAGACTCACATGCACACACAGGAAGGTAGGCCAAGGGAAAAAACACTATAAGAAGAAAAGAGTGTGCAAAAAAAGTCTGTGTGCAAAAAAAGATGTGAGTAGCTGATTAGGAATGCAACTTATGAAAGCTGCACTGACCAAACATCTTAAGTAAAATGACAAGTCCAACCACCACAGCTGACCAACTAGTGCACAAATGCTTTTGACATCAGAAGAATCACAGGATGAGCAGTTTTCTAAAACATTTTGGACAAACTGTGTATAATGTGTCATAACACTTGTGTTTTCTACATGACAGATCACAACATATTTTGTCAGCAGGGGGTCTGGATGTGACCAAAAGTAAAGTTAGTATAGTAACAGACTATATGGTGTGACGGGCTCAAACAGGGACAGAAAGACTGTCTTGAATCAAAAAGAATGTCAAAAAAACCTTCAGTCTTTTTGTGCTTTCTCACCCTTAATTTATTGAAATGCCCTGCAGCATTTGGACTGTTTCCTGAGCTGAGTGAAAATGCATGGTGGAGTTGTTATTTGTGTTGCTGTAATGAAAGATAATTTTTGAATGTGTATTTCCTGACTGGTGCCAGTTAGGCCGCTATCAGCAGAGCCATCTCTGCGTCCAAGTACGTCTACAATGCCAATTCATCGAGCCCGTGTTGTGTGAGGCACAATGATGTGACTGAAATGCAGAAGACGGAGCATAAGGAGTTGCATTTGCGTAGATTTCAAGGCGGCAGCTTTTCCTTGCCATGCAGGCGAAATTCCTGTTGCTCCAACTGAGTTAAAGTTGACTGACTTGGTAGTTCCCATAAATACTACATTGTGTATTGTTCCGTGGCGCCCTCAGTGACGGTGTTTATATGGAACTGTAATTTCCCACACTTCAAGAAACAGAAATACCAGTCTGTTTATGAAGAAAACGGGAGAAGGGCATGACAGAATGTATTATTACACATTGAATTCGCAGGAATAAGGTCTTACTTCACTACTGTCAAAACCAAGATGTCAGCAATTAAAGAATGAAGAGACCTCCCCCATTTCCCGTGTTGTATCATTCAAAGGGTAGAATTCTGTGCTTCTGTACTCTTTGATCAAAGTGTACTTCTAAACACCCTCTGATGTTTGACTAACACCTTGTACGAGGGGCATGGAAAAATCATTTTAACCTATAATACATTTTCACCCCATACTTTGTTCAAGTGTCTGAAGTATATGCACACACACACACACACACACACACACACACATACTTTCATCATTACCCCTCATGCTCATTTATCTAGTTGCACAGATTTATTTGAATGAAAGCTATCAAGCAAAATCAAGCTTTCAGGTTTCTGCAGGCTGTCTGAGTCGGATTTGTTTCCAGAACCCCAACTTTTCACGATCCAATCAAATCATGATCTATAAAATCATGCCTCACACACAATTATTTCCCACCTGTAACACCGATTTCACACAGAAGCACATTAAAGAAGAAAAGCGTTCACTTTAAAAAGGGTTATCACACTCGCACAATTACAAAAATGATTCTATGAAGAACCACCCACTGAAAGGATCCAAAACTAGCTATTTGTGTGTGTGTGTGTGTGTGTGTGTGTGTGTGTGTGTGTTTGTGTATATATATTTATAGGAGCGGGGTAAGGGGTGGCAAACCCGTATCCACTGCATGGTGTCTTGACAAGTGAATATTTGATCTAGTCAATATATTTCTCACTTTGAGATTATTATAAGCATATAGTACAACAATTTAAATTTTATTTACATGTTTTTACTTATTGTTAATCCTACAACAAGCCCATAATGAGAAATATCAGACATATTAACCTGCACAAACATATTTCCTGCACTGAGTACAGGAAAAGGGCCAAGTTTTTAATCTTAAGAAACTCTGCCCAGTTCAACAAAGGTCAGCTTCCTACTGTTACTGGAGTGTTCTCCTGGACTTCTCCTGGGCGTGCAATCTGAACTCTAGTGGCCTTTGTTTTTCTTGATTTTTGCAGTGTAAATGAACCCACAAGGGACAATTCAGAAAGGATACTAGTGAGAGAACATTGTGTTCTGTGGTGATAAATGACAATGAAGCACAAAGAAACTGGCAACAGTTATCATTTGCTGTGATAAGTGGAGGATGTACTGGAATGTTATCCAACATTTTATGGACAATGGTGTCTGAACAGTGTTGACCATTTTCTTGGTAGTTATTGCTCCAACAATGGCCCATTCAGAAAGGATATTTTGGATAGTCTGTTTTGGGATGACAAACTATGACAAAGCACCAAGAAACTGGTAACACTTATTGAGCTCATTTGTTATGATGAAGCTTACCAGACTTTTACCCAATGTTTTTATGGACAAGGTTGTCACATTTTATGGTTGATTAAAGGCTTATAGAGCCAGCTGTTGCTTGGGGTGAAATACAGCTTGACCTTCAGGGTAACTTTAAAAATATACTGAACATACTAAACTGTACTATTTGACATGAGGGTCAGGAGAAAACACAAATTCTCAGAGATAAGAGGCTTTATGAAGGTCTCGAAACCCCAAGGGCTTCACACCATGTTTAGTGGTGGTTAAATTACACCGACTGTCAAACCGTGCTGTTGTGCCACTTGGCCCCTATCTCCATACATCCTCTTCCTTAGAAACAATGAATAACTTGAAGAGAAAAGTTAGTGAAAGAGCTTTTCTTTATGTAGTCTGGGAAAAGATACATCTAGAATGTGTAGGAGGATACTTTCTGAGGCAGCCATAGCCCAGCACTCTATAAATCTCTGTCTGGCTAAATCATTGTTCTTAGCGCCCCATGAGCCAAAATGAAGCTGTATGGTCAGCCCTCCTCTTTTGTGGCACCTGGCCATAAAATGAATCCGTCCCAAAAGACCTCTTGAGAATGAGTTGTCATTTTGGAATTTGCTGGCTTGAAGTTGGTTTTGTATATGGAAAAAATAAATAGCCCTATCGCATTCTGTGGTTAACCCGACAAGGTGTTTCATCCCATACACTTGTTTTCTTTTGGAATATTGAGGTCGTTAAGTCATCCAAATAAGAATATTGCTACATATATGCCAAATGGAAACTCATTAAAACATCCCATGCAAACCAGCACGGTACATGTTTTTCTACTTGTTTAAGTCATTTTATCTTGTGAAATTGGGCAGTTTTTGTGATGTCTGGGCCATGTCCACCATGCCCCCAGCGGTCAGGGACTCCGGACCACTGAGCCGAGGCTTGCCTGCCACGCCCCTTGTGGCACATGTATGTTTGTTGTGATTTCGTGCTGTGGCTTAGCGCCCACCTGTTTCATGTTAAGTCATTCTGCTCATTAGTAGCTTGTTAGTCTCTCCCTTGTGTGTTCAGGTGTTGCTCTTTGTGTGTTAACCTGTGTTTAATTATGTTTATTGGTTTGCTCTTGCTATTGGTTCATGTGTCTTGCTCTTTGTGTTCTGTTTCCTTTAAAGCCCTGTAGGTCCAGCACTCTGCCGTGCGATCACCCTCATAACATCCTCGGGATACCCTTGTGAAAGACCATGGACTACCCTGCTCTCTCATACCACCATCCTCTGTCTCTCCTGGCGACTGCTTACCGGCTGGTTGTGCTTCCTGGAGAAAGGTCCTGTCTCCTGCAAGGGAGTGACAACCAGCGAAGCCGAATCACCGGCTCTGGAAAGATCCCTCATGGCTGCTGCACGCCGCGGGGCAGCTGCATTCCCTGTGTTCCCTGTGTATTCACTGTGTTCCTCGTGACTCCGATAAAAGAGTAAAACTCACCACTGAAGTGTTCCTCGTGACTCCGATGAAGGAGTGAGTCTAGTCCAAGTACTGTTCCTTGTGCCTCCTGTAGAGGAGCAAAGCTACATCGGGTTCGGCTCAGTGAAGGAGCGACGTCTTTGCGTCCTGTCCTGAGCGTTACTCTATGCCCAAGCCAGAGTGAAAGCTACATCGGGCTCGGCTCAGTGAAGGAGCGACGTCTTCACATCCTGTCCTGAATGTTACCCTATGCCCAAGCCAGAGCGAAGAGAAAGACTGTCTGTGTTCTGCATGAGTGCTCAGTTTGTTTCCTTGTGTCTATATATGTGCCTGAAGAGAGCAGTGAATTAAAGTTCCTTGTGTTTCCTGTGACACCTGCATCTGTGTCCTCCTTCCATCGTGCCAGAGGACATGACAGTTTTATTGAAAACTGTTTTATT
>JBBPCZ010120928.1:0-10088 GCA_037974445.1 Brycinus macrolepidotus | reverse complement strand
AAAATGAAAAAACTAGTCGCAAAATGAATAATCTAGTCGCATTGGCGACCATTTTAGTCGCCATCTGGAGCCCTGCCTTAAGGGCCTTAATTACCTGGATCAGGAGTGTTTGATTAGGCCTGGAGCTAAACTCTGCAAAATGCTAGAACTTCAGGACTAGAACTGGGCACCACTGCCCTACCTTGTGCTTCCACTCACTGGCCACTTTATTAGAAACATCTGCCTTGTACTTCCATTAACTGGATACTTTATTAGAAACACCTAGCTTTACAGTTTAGCTCTGGCCATTGAAGTGACGTGGTGTGTTGTCCCTGCTGACAGTCTGTACCAGAGTCATTGAAGTAGCAGATATGAGAAACGGTTAAACGTTGTGCTGTTCCTGACTGTCAGGAAGCATAAACCACATGTTTGAAGGGACAGTTAAAAAATTAGAGTATCGGCTTTTAAAATAAACAATTTTATCTATTCAGCAAAGGCAAACTTAGAAGTGAGAGAGGACACAAATAAGCCCAGTCACCATCATCAGCCACCAGCATTAAACCCGTGTACGAGCCGCTGATTTGAGATTCATGAGTTTTTCAGGTCCAAACGGCGAAGTCATTATGTAAACTGCTCTGGACAAGTGGCATTTAGAATGTGGAGACCGCCTGAGTTTGAATGGGATACACAGGAAAGTTCCTTTTTTTCAAATGATGTTCTAAATGGCAAGAAATAGATTTGAGAGCTTACGATAAGTAGGAAGGCACCAAAATCGCAGGTAGACGAGGAGTGGCAGTTTTATTTAAGTGGATTGCAGAGTATAAGCACATTGAGAAAAGATGCCCAAATGTTCAGAAAATGCTGTTTATTTGTTTATTTAAAAAAAAAAATGTAATGGTAGATGGATAGAGATCAGTTAAACCATGCTAACTTGCGGATACTAGCTTCTATTAGAGTGTATGATAATGTTTCTACCAATTAATGAAAGTAAATAGTCATCAATTAGCATTATTCAAATGATATTAACTAGTGATTGATAGCTTCCAGTCATTGTTTGCAACATTAGCATGTATGGAAATGTTGGTAACAATGAATGAAAGTCAATAGTCGTCAGTTAGCTGTATTCAAAAGATGCTAAAAGATACTACCTTCCAGTCACTGTTTGCAGCAGCATACATGTTTGAACTGTTCCTTGAAAGCAACTTTCACTATAAAAGTGCATAGCATGTTAACAACCCTAGAAACCTATTGAGATCTTCATTACTGTTTATCAAAATACACCGCGCCCAAGCTTAAATGGAGAGTTTGATTGGTTCTGCCTCAGAGTTTGACTCTCTATCTGGTCTTACCTATAGGTCAGTGGTCTATGCACTTTAGGGACAGTGCTTTATTTTCTGTGTAAGTACCCTGAACTCAAATATAAAGTAGTGCAGCATTGCCCCAGTACTTCAAAAAGTGGCAGGTCAAATGCCCGCTCGCTCCCTGTGATAGAGAGAGGGGTGAGGGTTGAAAGACAGACAAAGAAAGTGAGAAAGAAAGAAAAAGTGATAGGGTACATGAAGGTATGTGTGTGTGTGTGTGTGTGTGTGTGTGTGTGTGTGTGTGTACAGAAGTGACCCAGTCATCTTACACTTTCTGCTTCACTTTCACAGCTCAGTGATTCAAAAGGGCTCTGAATATTTTAGCAGTATGAGTGAGCTTTCAGTACACACACATGCTCTAAACAACAACACCACACACACACACACACACACACACACACACACTGGCCCATGATCTGATCTACTTTGACGAGAGCCAAACTGTGATGGCTAGACGACTGGGTCAGAGCATCTCCAAAACGGCAGGTCTTGTGGGTCCAAGGATGAACAACCGGACATTAGCAAGCTTCCCTCGCAAGCAGACAATAAAAACTAATATTGCTCCCTACTAGTGCGACCTACATAACTACTTAGAGATGGTTTTAGTAATAATATAATTCATTATGTATTTTAGAAGCCAATTCCCTACACCACACCCCATCCTGGGATGACTAGCATGCCCAACAGAACATGAGCGCTTTTCTTGTTACATTTTTCTACCATGTATTTGATTACTGTGGGCAAAACAGTTAAAATAGTTTAGAGTAAACAAATTACAGTTAACAATGATTATAAAAAAACAACAACACAGGGACTCCCGCCATGGCATAGGCCTCCACAGTCGGACACAAAGCACACCCACACACTCACTCGCTACATGACCACAAACCTACACTTCACTTTGCCTGAGGGCACAGAGTTGCTGATACCCCCGAGCGGCCTGCAATGAAATAATCATGAACAATGTTAGGGACAGTGCTATCAGAGTGTGTTTAGATGGACACACGCGTTTGATGTTGCAGGGTGGATGCATTATTAAAAACTACTGTTGCACACTTCCATTACATCCATCTCTTTCTATGATCTGCTTCTCTCTCTTTCCCTTTCTCGCTCTCTTCACTCATTAGTTTTCTGTCTCTCCCTTGTGGCATGCATCTGTCTCAAATGCGGCAAAGTTGTCTTGACCCAGAGGGCCTGAGCTAACCATAAAATAAGCCCATTTGGAGGAGGAGGAGTTAATTGAACTACAGAATATAGGAGCCACCAAACTAAATAGAAGCTCTCACAATTGGGTAACTTGGTGGCATGACTAATTTGGTAGATATAATATAGCATCTGTGATGGACTAGCAACCACCCATAACACAACAGTCCTGTGAAACATGGTGTAGGTAGTGACATGGCTTGGATATGTATAGGCTCACTTGTCTTCTCTTTATTGATAATGAAAGATCATGGATTCCTTACCAGTCTTGTACAGACATATCAGGACTGCTCAGAAATAGCTGAAAGTCTCAATAGGTGGTACTTATGAAATGTTAACATCTGTGAACTGTTTCCCTCTCCTATAGGGCACTTCCTTGGCCAGACAGATCGGTGCAGTGGCGTACGCAGAGTGCACATCCAAATACTCAGAGAACAGCGTGCGGGACGTCTTCCATGTCACCACAGTGGCCTCCGTGGCCCAGCTGCCACAGCCGCAGCTAAAGCGCTCTAACTCCCGCAGAGGCCTCAAGCGTGTATCCCAACAGCCCCAGCGCTCTGAGATCCTGGAGCGGCCGCCCACCATCCGGAAAGACAGAGCCAAGAGCTGTGTGATAATGTAGAGGACAAGAACTTGACCTGGGATCAGTTGCAGCCGCTGTAGCTCACAGGGGCGCATGGTCCGACGGTTTGATTAGCTGTGCTAGTTTGGCGCTAGTTAGCATGTTCTGCTGATTGCGCTCCACATCCTGGTTGGTGTACAGATGTCTCAGTGCTCAAGGGCAGACCTATTTATTGACTGGGATTATGCTATTTTTTTTGGATGAGTTGGACTAAAAGGACAAATAAAATTAAGATTTTTTTTGTTTGTTTATATTACATTTTGCTCAAATTATTTGGAGGAGGCTGCAGAACAGAGGGATGAAGCAAAGAAAAAAAATATTGTATAGAAGTTTATAAAGGTGTCTTGGATTTATAAGTTTTGCCAAGCTTTCAAGAGTTGTAAAACACATGAAAAAAAGACAATATTCGACTTTAAAAGGAGCCAACCAGTGGACAAGCCAGTCCGTGATCTCATTCCCTGTCTTGAGAGGGCCCCACTAAGTTTACTCCATTTAACTTTTGAACATTACAATCAACACAGCACAAAGAAAATGCACAGAAATGTAATATTACAAATTATTTAGCTTTTCGAATGCTCCACTGGATGAAAATAGACTTGGACGTGGTTCACTAACATGGTTTTGGAAAGCTGTCTGTGTGCTCACGTTGGAAAGAAGGGAAAAAGGGAATGTGGTTGTTTTGGTATGGTATATTTGGCTGTATTTGTGTGCCGCTAAAATAAAAAAAATGAGTCGCTCGCTGTCTGACACTGCTTTCTGTCGAATTCTAGTTGTTTAACACTGTTCAATATTGAGGGCGGATCTCACTGAGGTCTTCTGTTTCAATTCCCAGCAGTCAGATCTTCTGTGGCTGCCTGTGAAGCACTTTTTGGAGTCCAATATTGGGTTTCTTCTGATTTATTGGTAAAAAAGAACTTCAGGGATAAAGAAAAACTTCTCAACTAATGACCACCTGTGTGTTCCAGCAGAGTTGTCGTGAACGAGGTCAAATCCGAGTGACATGCTGATAATGTTGTCATGGGCCCATTCCTATTACTTTGGAAAACAAAAATCTCAGGACCTGATAAAAAGTTCAGATAGCTGTACCTCAGAAGAACTATTTTAGTTCCTTGAAGAACCACTCTTCTAAATGAATAATGTGAGTGTGAAGAACCTTTAAAAGCTATAAAGAACCTCCATGGTTTTTCAAACTCATTGCACGTATCATTTACAAAAATGGTTGTTTGAGGAACTAGAAACTGAAAGGTTCTTTAAGGAACCAAAAATGGTTCTTTTATTGCATCATCATGCAAAGAACCCAAGAACCCTTTGTGAAGGCTGGCTAGCACCTGTATGTGTCTGTGGTGTCTATGTGTGTGTGTGTGTGTGTGTATATATATATGTATGTATGTGTGTGTGTGTGTATATTTCCTTTTGCTGTGCAAAACTGCAAAAAGGACATAAAATCCATGTTTGCTGCATATTTGGATCCAAAATTGCTGCTTGTTGATAAATGTCTGTCTGCATCATTTTGGCTTTATATTGCTAGTGTGATACATACATTTTTGTCAGATTTTAAGTTTTGTTTTTTTGTGATTTCTAAATTTGTTTTGGAACCTGCTTGTTAAATTTCATGGGCCTTAACTAGAAATTAGGACTCGAGGTACGGCATTGGAGAACTGCCTCTCAGTAATGTTGGTCAAACACTAGAGGGTGCTCCTGTGAGAGTCCAAAATGAATGGATTCCTATGCAAAAATGCACTCAGCACAGAACATTTCAACATATCTGCCACGCTTTCCTGGTTCATTTAAAGACGTCAGCAAGTGTGAATCATGATTAGCTCTCCAACCAATCAGCACTCACTGCTGTAAAAACGGAAGGATACTTTTAAGAGTTCATGGATTTTTTTTCATTCTACATTCCATAATTACAGGCATTCCTGTGTGAGAAACTTCAAAATTTTTTTTAGTTCCAGTAGCTCCTATTCATTTAAAACCTTCTTGTGGGTGCCCTCTAGTGTTGGAACGCAAGAACAAAAATGTTCTAATCTAATCTAACTTTTCTGAGCCTTGCTGTAACATCCAGCCTGCTGAATTTGGCCTGGAGAATACACACACACACACATACGCACACATACATACACACTTAGATTTGTGTCGTGCCAGGACTTCATTTGTTGCGCTGTGAAAACTGGTGTGACATTTCACAGCACTTTGTGTGCTCTGGGCAAGGCCAGCTAGGACCTGCTTGTGTGTGTGTGTGTGTGTAGTGCCGCTAAGGTCTTCTGAATGAGTGTGTGAAATGCTGCTGTACGAGTGTGTACTGGGAGGTACACAGACTCTTTAATGAAAAAATCCACTAGGCAGCGCTGTGGGCAGTCAAGGACAGTGACTGAAGTACAGCAGCAGAAAAAAACAACACTAACACACACATTCTTGGAGCGCCGCCTTGCCTGAGTACTAACATCTGCGGCTTGTTTACCCCCTCATATAGGACAGCCTTTAGGCCTTGTTCAGACAGGCAGCTCAAAGCTGATTTTTCTGCATGTCTGTTTTGAGATTTCAGCAGTCTGAATGGCAAAAAAACACATGAATTTTTCCCCCCAATAAGATCCAAACCACATTTGTAGGTGGTCCCAAAACCACTTCCTAGACGACTCAGTTTCAGCCATGAGACCATATTTTATGATTTTAAGTTTTTTTTTTCATTTGGGGTGGCCGCTGACGGCGGAATGCATGTCAAGAAAGTTGATGCACATTTTTTACAGCTTAAACATGGAGAGCTGAAGCTTTAACATACACTTAGGTAACGTGCTGATAGTTCTGCTTAGTAATTGTCAGTGCGCATCAGTGCAACAGGTTTTGGCCCTGTTGTGACCACATTATGACAATGCAAATCAGATTTAGCCACTTGTAACTTAATATCTGAACACTTGACTCGAATCAGACTTCATAATGAACAGAATTCGGCCTGCGGTCTTGAAAACCTAAACCGTTTCCGGGACATCATCTTTATAGAGTGTTTTGAAACTTGTAATGGTAAGGTTTTCCCACCTTTGAAAAGAGTAATCTCCTTGTGCTGCTGAGAAGAGATTGGAAATGATTGGTGCTGATATGGACATGCTGGTCAAACTAAAACACAGAGTGCATCACACCGCAACCACAATTTCAGGCTGCCTTTGACAAATGAGCTCTGATAGTAGGACGATGTGGTCAGTGGTATGGTAGAACGGGACAGAGCAGGTAGAGGTGATGGGCATAGCTTTTGGATTCAGTATATAGTCAGGATGAGATTTCTGGGAATACAACCAAGCTCTAACATTGGCTGCCCAGTAATAGGATTGGAAACTGGGCGAAGCCAAGCCTCCATGGATTTTCTGTTTCTTTAATAGTACTCTATGGATTTGGGGGGCTTCTTGTTTCAAATGAAAGTTGTCACAATTTTATCTATCTGATGCCTTGGGAATACAGAGGGGAATGAACTGGGAAAGATATATCAATAGCATTGATTTTGCCAGCCAATGGCAGTGGCACTGAAGGCCACAAATTAAGAACTTGACGCATGTGTCCTAAGAGTGGAGTAAAACTGTCATGAAAAAGTTGGGGGAACAGCTAGTGATTCTGAGGCAGGTAAATAAATCATTGATAAATTAAACAAATGAGGGGTCAGATAGCAGAAAGAAATTAAACCTCTGAACAATTCTAGTAAATGTGGTGCATGATTGGAAATAACAATCCCATCATATTCACATGACAGTGCAGCCTGTCTCTATGGGTGAGTAATGTTGGGGCGTGAATATGAGTGTGCGTCTGTGTGCACTTCTGAAGAACGCGTGTGTGTGTGTGTGTGTATTTTAAGGAATTAGCAAATATGTCACTGACTCATATTCCACACCTGTCTTCTCACCTCTCTGTATGTATGTGTGTGTGTGTGTCCAACCCAAATTTCTCTCATCGTTTCTCTGCATTGTTTTGAAGGGTGAGTAAGTACAAAAATAATCCTGTCGCCGCAGACGATAGAAGGACTCTAACGAGTCTGTTTGTGTGTGTGTGTGTGAGGGGATGACACACACATCTCTCTGGCCTCCCAGCTGTCATCATGTCCAGACAAACAAACTTCAGCACTTGGCCACTATTCTCTGACTCTCTGACCCACCAGCGTGCTCCGTACCTCATCCCTTCATCCTCTCTCTTTCTCTGTCTCTCTCTCTGTCTCTCTCTCTCTCTGTCTCTGTCTCTCTCTATCTGTCTCTGTCTCTCTCTCTCTGTGTCTCTCTCTCTTTCTGTCTCTGTCCCTTTCTCTCTGTCTCTGTCTCTCTCTCTGTGTCTCTCTCTCTCTGTGTCTCTCTCTCTCCCTCGCTCTCTCTCTTAGCTGAGACTTTATCACCCGAAGTACATCAGAGCAGGAAGTAGACCTGAAGTAGAGCAGGGTGTGTAAGTGTCACACTCTTTATATCCAATAAATGTAAATTTCTTTTCAGGGTATCAAGAGGCCTGTCTCACACAGAACATCAGATATGGAAATACAGTAGGAGCTGTTCAAGGCCAGAATTAGAAAACGCTAGCTGAAAACCATTGCTAACACACTATCATACTGAGCATATCTGAGTTATATCCACTGGCTAACAAAATGCAGCTCTCTGTCTTGCTAATGTTTTAGCACCAATTGCTAACTGCTAACAGTCTAAAAATGAAATAAGTTTATAAATTCACATTCTATTTCCTATCCTGTCATATCAGTTTTAGCTAACAGCAGCTCAAATGATAATATTAGCAGTAAATTTTAGCTAGCTCTGCAAAGGGCAGCCTTTCACAAGTCATCCATTGGGAGAGTTACAGTGTTTTTATGAACAGATATAATACGTTATGGAACCTGACATTATAAAGTTATGCACTCTAGTTTTGTAAAATGTTATACATGTAACTGTAATCTACATACAAGCAATTATACAGGCTTATGCCAGGTATTTTTGTTATGGATGTTCCGTCCACACCACGCCTTCTCAGTCACCTGACTACTAGGCCTTTGTCCTGTGTTTGTTTTTATCTTGCGTCACTTCCAGTTTATGTAGCCATGTGGTTTTGTGTCACACCCGTCTTGTGTTTACTTACCCACATGCGTCTGTCACCCTGTTATGGCGTCAACATCATGTTCCACCTTGGCTCCTTATTTAGTTTAAGAAAACTTTTGTTTCTTTTTAAGCCCTGTTAATTTTGTTTGCCTAATTAAGCACCAGTTCGACCCGGAATCCAACTGTCCAGTCTCCGTCTTCCCTTGAGTTTGAGTTGCTCCAGTATTCTCACTTTATTTGTATTGTGTTTTGTAGGCTCATGCTCACCTACAGAATTGAGTTTGTCTGGCTTTTTTGGATCATCACCGGGTTCATCAATTTTCAGTTCAAGGACTCACCTTAGTTTGCTCCTCTCTTTCTTTGATGAATAAACAGTATTCATTTTCCAGCATGTGCGTCTCTGCCTCACCTGCTTGGTGCATCCGATTTAGTCTTGTACTTGATGCATTAAATCAATTCCTTGCAAAATTGTCCTTTTTAGAGGTACTTTGCATTACCATCCATGCGTGGTGGAGGCACAGGGCACTATGCGAGTGTGCAAGGAGACAAACAGCTCAGAGATTCAGACAAAAATCTCTGTTTAGTTCAAAACTCGTTGGCTTACTACCACACTTTACCATCCTTCAGACACTTTTTTCATCCGGAAAAGTTAGGATACAGCAAGTCGGCTTCCTACAGCTTCCCACAGCTTCCTACAGCTTGCTAGCTAATTAGCAGCACTAAAACAAACATTCACAGGCTGAAACAGTGACACATGTCTGACCTGAGCTTTAGTGTCATGAAGGCTGTTTATGAGTCTGCTGTGCCTTTAGCTCAGGAGGACTGAGCTGTTGCTTCGCCTTTGTCTCTTTCGGGCCGCCACAGCCATGACGTCAGAATGCTCGTTCCGAGACTGTCTCTCCACTACACACTTTTAAAGTGACTCGCCCTCCGCTCTCTCTCCCCATACATTACAGAGTCAAAATCTAAATTTAAAATGATCAGTATTTGGCCCCTGATCAACCAATCAAAAACCTGTATACACATGCAATACAGCGGATATTAAAGAATGCTATAACATTGCAATTTTGCCGGACTCGGATAAGAAGTGCCGCCAAATTCCAGCTAATACTACTACTACTACTAATAATAATAATAATAATAATTCAAGAAAAGCAATAGTGTGCTTGCTGACATTTAGCCTTGATTGGAATCATGGCTCAAGCATGCTCAACTGTGTCACAATCATATTTAGCAGAGGGCTGAGCACACAGCCCTGGGGTTCCTTGTGTTCAGTGCTGGAGATATTGCTCCTGATCCCGACTGCCTGAGAACTCCCAGTCAGGAAGTCCAGGATACAGTTGCCGAGGTAGGTGTTCAGGCGCAGCAGTCTCAGCTTTCCCATCAGATGCTGAGGAATGATAGTGTTGAAGTATAAACAGCATTCTGACGTGAATGTCCTTTTTGTCCAGATCGGTGAGGGCCAGGCAAAGGGTGGTGGTGATAGCATCCTCCATTGAACAAATGGGACAATATGCAAACTGCTGTGAGTCCAGTGTGGGGGGCAGCTGTGGTTTAATGTGCCTCGTGATGAGCCTCTCAAAGCACGTCATGACTGGTGTGTGTGCAATGGGATGGTTGTCATTTAGCCATGATGATGGTCGTGGCTTTGAATCACGTTGGAATGACTGTGGTACTCAGAGAAATACTGAAGATGTCTGTGAGAACATCTGCCAGCTGGTCTGTGCATCATCTATGCACATGGCCAGGAATGTTGTTCGGTCCGGTGGTCTTCTGTGGGTTGACTCTATGCAGAATTTACGTTTACGTTTACGTTTACGGCATTTAGCAGACGCTCTTATCCAGAGCGACGTACATCAGTGCTTTAGTAAT
>JBBPCZ010120927.1:0-10088 GCA_037974445.1 Brycinus macrolepidotus | reverse complement strand
CACGAAGAATTTCAATGAGGGCCCCAAGGTAGTGCAGTGGGGAGTGCTGTGCCTCACACCTCCAGGGTTGGGGGTTTGAATCTGGGTCCTGGTTGTGTGTGTGTGTGTGTGTGTGTGTGTGTGTGTGTGTGTGTGGAGTTTGGTGAATTGGGGATTCTAAATTGACCGTAGGTGGGAGTGTGTGAGTGAAAGGTGTGTGTATGTGTGCCCTGTGGTGGGCTGCTGCCCTGCCCGGGGTGAGTCCCTGCCTCGCGTCCGTAGACCCTGGGATAGGCTTTGGGTACCCTTGACCCTAGTAAGGATTAAATGGTTACAGAAAGTGAATTAATGAATGAATTTCAACAAAACATGTACTTTCACCAGGAACACCCGAACGTACACATGATGTTGCATTTCCATAACATCTCTTATGGGAAGCAGTTTCAGAGTTTTGGAATATAAATACTAAAGTAGCTTTAAAACGTCTTTTGCGTTTTATTCTGTTCTACTTGTCTAATGGTTATCCTACATAAGACCGCTGTGGTTCCCACAGTTGTTCAGAAATCACCAAAACACTAAAGTAGTGTGTTCTGATGCATTCTTTCCTCCAGCCTGAAAAGCAAAGGGATGTATGGAGCTTCAAACAGAATCAGTCATTTGGAAAGAAAGAGGCTGCTCTGAACTGTATTGAACTGTCCCCAGAGACTAAGCAAACATGAGTTCGTATGCTTACATCAGACAGATGCACCATAGAGAGTCTGTATAGCTGAGATGAAAGTAATAAAAAGATATGAAATTAAAATATGAGGCTTTGAAAGATAAATATGCAACTGTAATCACAGAGCAATTTTGGTACCATAATAACTGTAGTGCACACTCATACACACACACACACACACACACACACACACACACACACACACATTTACATATTATACAGTGCATGGCCCAGTATACTTAATGTTTGTCCTCTGCGCTGTCTGCACTATAGTTTGGGCTGTACGATGTATATTCACTGATCACTGATCACCTTTCTTAGAAACCTTGTAACTTCACCTTGCTAGTGTACAGTTGCAGACTATGCTGAGGCACAGTTTGTCTTTACCTTTCTCTAGCCCTTCAGCAGCAGTTTCAGACCACTGAACTGCTCTTAAAATTTTTGTATGGGTGACCAATCTCAACCTAGCAATGAGACTGAAGTATGTATGTAAAACTCATTCTTGTGCCTGATATGTCAGCATCTTATCAGCATCACACGAGCTATTTATTTTTCTCAGTTCCTTATTCTTAAATGAACACTTTGTGCCTGTTTCTTCACTTCAATATTTGTCCCAGGTGAGCACATTTGGATTGTGCTGGATGGGCCAGTTGATGCCATCTGGATTGAGAACCTGAACTCGGTACTGGATGATAACCGCACACTGACGTTGGCTAATGGCGATCGAATTCCCATGGCCCCCAACTGCAAGATTGTGTTTGAACCTCACAACATTGACAATGCCTCTCCAGCTACCGTCTCTCGCAATGGCATGGTCTTCATGAGCTCTTCTGTGCTTAACTGGAGTCCAATTCTGGAGGTAAGGGCGGCAGGATAACCACTAGATGCTCTTACTGTCCATTTTACTACAAGCTCCTACTTTGTACCTTCACTCATATTTTCGGAGCATGATTTAACTTCTAGGGTCACTATATAGGTGTACAGTTGCAGACTGTAGCCCATCTGGTGATGCATAATATGTCACCCTCTATTCCATTCATCAGCAGGGTCACTGCTGACCAGATATTATTTGGGTGCAGGACCATTCTCAACACAGCAGTGACACTGACATGACACTGGCATAGCAGTGTGTGGTGCTGGTTTTTCAGACACAGCAGCCTTTCTATACATTAGTGGTACAACTTATCTGAAAGTGGTCTACTATTCAAACATGTCCAGCCAAGAGCAGCTCTTTGGTAAACACTGATGAATAGCTAAAGCAGTGGTCAACACTTCTGCTGGGTAGTCTAGTTCTAACCATGGTTTACCTCACCTTATTCAACAAATTAAGTCTTTCAGAAGTCCTTGATTGGCTGAATCAGAATGAGAGGGGGCAGCATGTTAGATGCAGGTTGAAATTAACCTTTTCAGGTAAGTAGAGGATGGTTAGTGTATATCTTTGAAAATAGGTATTTACAGAGGAAAACACATTTAGGAATTTGTAAATTATTAGAAATATACTTACAATGCATTGAATTTTATATTTATATGTATTATAGTTGGCCACACAGTGGTGCAGTGGGTAGCACTGTTGCCTCGCACCTCCAAGGTTGGGGGTTCAAATCCTGGTCTCGAGTCCTGGTCTTGTGTGTGTGGAGTTTGCGTGTTCTCCGGTTTCTCCAACAGTCTTAAGACGTGTCAGGTGAATTGAGAATTGTAAATTGACTGTAGCTGTGAGAGTGTGACTGAATCTCGTGTATGTGCACCATGTAGTGGGCTGGCACCCCTCCCAGGGTGAGTCCCTGCCTCGCTCCGGGTACCCGCGATCCTAGTAAGGTTTAAGCAGTTGCAGAATATGAATGAATGTATTGTAGTCTATTAATATAATGTAGTATAAATATGCTGTCAGACTCCACATCGAGAAAAAAATAAAACATTTTTTTTTTAAGTTTCAGAATCACATTTCATACCTAACCTTGATCATTACAGTAACTTTGGGAGAGCCATCAGCCTTAAAAAGTTGCAGTTAAAAGGCCCATATTCTCTAAAAGGCCCATTTGTTCTTATATTTCAGGTCCACATATAAAGTTTGTGTTTATAAGGTTGTGTACATATAAAGGTTGTGTTCACAAATCCAGTTCCTAACCTCTCAATTCGTTAGAATTCAGAAGGCTGTTTTTGTTTCTGTGTCTAAATGAGCTCTGTTGTGGTCGGCCCTGCATTACGCCTCGTTCAAAAAGCAATTTGGACTGAAATACATCCTCATGAGTTCAACATATTTCATGGTCTCAATGTGGAAGAACAGAGACAGCAGGAGCTAAAGCTTCGCCTGCTCCTGTGTCATATACATGAAAGCACAGTGCAGCTGGCAGACTGGTAGTAACAGACTAATATGTGTGCATGTGAGAGAGAAACAGAGAGAAAGACAGAGAGAGAGAGAGAGAGAATTATGGAGGATGACATACTCTCTTTTATGCCTCTTCAAATTAACGAAGCCTAAAACTCCTCAAGGCATTTCTCAAGACAAGACTTCAAAGTTTGACTGTGCACCAGTGTTCAAACAGAGAGAGGAAGAGAGAGAGAGAAAGAGAGAGCGAGGGAGAGTCAGAGAACAATGGAATACGGATTATGTGTGTAAAGTGCATGTAAGTATATGTCTTTGAAATACGACTGTGGTCGTAAGAACGTGTCAGAAAGGAGAAAGATGGAAATACCACACCGTCTGTCACATCTTGCATTGTGTGGGCAAGTGTGTGTGTGTGTGTGTGTGTGTTTGTGTGTGTCTGAGTCACATATTTGACACACTACCTCTGAGTTTGGAATTAAGTGTCGTAATACACTCTGCAGTACTACAGACTATATCTGTCGTAAACTGTGGTGACTGATTTACATGTTTGTGTACATGTATGTGTATCTTTTTTTCACACTTTTCAGATTTAGAAGGAAAACCAAAGTAAGGACCAATGCAATGTTTAATGTTTAACCTTTATTTTTGGCTATTGAGATTAAAGTTATATGTGTATAACTTTGTTCTAGAGAGAGAAAACCCTTTTTTTTTTTTAAATAAAGTAACTTTACAAAAGAAAAGATTTTTTAAAGAAATGACAAAATATGGAGACAGTTTTTTTTCTGACAGTGTATAAGAGGTTGCACAACTGAATGACTAGTGAGTGACAGAGAGTGAGGATAAGAAAAGTAATTGGTTAGTAGGACACAGACTGATGATGCGCCGGTCAACCCAGAACTAGCAAACGGGTGTGGGTCAGGAAATAAGAATAATTTACAGAAATATTGTGAGTCAGGTTAGGATTGAGTTATTGATTAATGAATATTTTTGCAGGTCTTTGGAGGCAGATTGGGTCTAATAGTAATTGGTTGGGCAGACATGGGTTATAAGCAACCCTGACTGCATATCACTAACACAGACTGTCTGATGTAAACTGCACCTGAAGCATAACCTTAACAGGCCCTGGCTAGCAACAAACAAGCTAAATGCTAGTAGCAAGCTGTTATTCTCTCTGCACATCAGTAAACCATTGTGAGTAATAAAGAGTCACTAAACCAGAAAACGTTCATGACAGGGCATCGAAAGGCCTGGGCATCTGGAACTATAACCCTGAATGAATAGCCCTGGATCTCAAAAGTAATTGTGACCAAAAGTAGGCTATAGCCCTGGATCTTTCCTGGAGATGTGGGGACAAACACATACAAAACTGTCAAAATCTTTAGTTTAAGTGGGTATAGACTTGATTCCTTCAGTGCATTAAGGAAATGATCTCAACATTTATAGCCTCTGTTGTTTTTTGTTTTTTTGCTCTCATTTGACCTGTCGACTTTCTGCGTTGCTTACCTTCAGTCACAAAGCTGAAGTTTTAATTTTCTATTGCATCTTAAATGGGGCAGCAGTCTCAGTGCTGTGCAGGCACCAGACTGTCGTAGCTGCACAATTTAGGGTGTAACTGAAAAATCTGAATGACTAATTTCAGTCTTCCCTAAAGTAAAACCAGACATTACAGAGAGATCGTTAATAGAGAGGGAAAATGCCAAATTATGTTGCATGTAAGAGTGATACAACAAGCTTCATGTCAAATTTTGGCGCCACGCCTCTTTGTTTTTTATTGTTCACACACCACGCTAACCAGTCTGGGATTTGTTGTTTTCTGTGCCCATCGAATGGCCGTGTCCTCTCAGAGATGGCAGTTCACTGCCCAGTCTTGTGCATTTAGCAGAATCACAGCTTGCAGTGGAACTGGTTTCATCTTGTGTAGTATTTCCGTGCAAATATGCTACTTTGGGTTCTGTGTTTAACAGAGAAACTGATTTCTAATGTTCCTACTTGCTGTACACTACTTTTTGCCTGCTGCTGTAATACAAGCTATGTCCTCGACTTATTGACTGCTGCTCACAGCGCAGACTAAATTTGTCAACTTGTCTATGCAACCCTTAATATAAAGTACATACAGGATGTATTATTACTTACATATACAACACAAATGGGACATAGTATTTTGATAAATAGGTGATTATGTTTAATACATCTAGGACACATTGCTGTTACACATGTACTGACGTATTGTCGCTGTCACCATGTCCATTTTTTACTTTTTTCAATTTTTGCACATTTTGAAATTTTCAGCTGCCTTCAACATTGTGTCAAAATTTCATTATGAACATGAAATACACTTTGTTAGATTAACTTCCATGGAAAGTTAGAAATGCTTGTACCTTCTCCTGTAAAGTTATTTTGAAGATGCATTTTGTTCCACTAGCAACGATATATAATATTCACTTCAATTCAATTCTTATTCAGTGTAATTCTTAATGAGACATATTATTCCATGTAGATACATATAGGTGACCAAGGAAAAACAACATAAAGTCTCTTTGTGAGGTGCTGGGCCACCAAGAACCTCCAAAACAACTTTGGTGTGCCTTGGCATAGATTCTGAAAACTGAATTGGAGGGATAGAATTCCTTCTCATTCTTCTAAAGAATTCCTTCTCTCTTCCTTCATTTGCTTTTGGTGGAGAGAACTCTCCAGAATAGTGTTGGTTAAAGGTGTTCAACTGAGCTGAGACCTGGTGACTATGAAGGCCATAGTGTATGATTTACATCATTCTCATAGTCATTAGACCATTCAGTGACACTGTGTACTGCCAAAGTGGAATTGTCGTCCTGAAAGAGACCACTTCCATCAGAATAGAAGTGATTACTCATCATTTCATCACAGGAGATGAGTCAGAATAACCTTGTTTTGATTTGGGGGACAAGTGGACTCAACCTTCCACCACACAACACAATGCAGGATTTTTTTTTTCTTTTTTATTTAAGTAAATAAACTGAACCAAAGTGGGTTTGGAAAGAGGTTTTTATATCATGGAGACTGAATCCCACAACATGCCTGCCTGCAAAGCTTACTCTGAAATACAGAGGCCGTGATCTGCTTTTTATACAATGAAACAAGTGGCAACACACATTAGGCAATAAATCAGTAAGTCTGTATCTGTAATGAAAATCAGAATCCTGGTGTTGATTCTAATGGCTTCTGTGGTTGTCTGTGGTTGTTGCCAATTGTCCACTCCCAATAGGATTCTACAGATTCCTGGCTTGAGTCAGTTTCTGTTGGCGTCAACTACCCATCTGGTGCTAGAAGTGTGACGCTTTCTTTGTAACATATGATAATTTAAGGGCTAGTAGGTAAACACTTTGTTTTCTGAACCATGTCAGGTCAGATGCTTATTCAGATGTCACACTAATTTCTTACAGCCCCTGGACCCCTTTACTGTAGAGTTCAAACCTTCCGGCATGTACCATTTTCTTGGTGTACAGCCACACAAGCACTTGCAAAAATTAATCTTTCAACCATGGGAGCCGGAACCATTATACTTTTCAAAATCATTCATTTCATCCCCCCCACTTTTTCTCTCAACCCCCCCCCCCCCCCACCACGTCAATCGCACCCATCCCAAAATAATTTTTTAACTTGTTTTTGACCCATTTAATAACCATTAATAAACTACTTTTAAATCATACATAAACGTTTTTATGGTCTTATTGTAAAGTGGTGCCTACATTTTGTGTCTTGTTTAATTTTATTTCATATGGGATGGTATTATTGCTTACAGGTAGAACATAGAATTACATATAGATGAATTGTTTGAGCGTTTTTACATGATATATTATTACATACGTGTGTAGGGCTGGCTGATGAAGCGTTCTGCGCAGGAAGCTGAGGTGCTGCGTGACCTTTTCTCCAGTTCTTTCCCTGAGCTCTACCGCTTCAGCGTCCAGTCCCTGGACTTCAAGATGGACATGCTGGAGGCCTTCGTCATCATGCAGTGCATCAATATGCTGCAAGGTCTCATCCAGCCCAAGGTAATCAAAATCACTGCCTGATCTCCAGGCAGTCAGCGCACACCAGAGAGAGCGCCGTATATAAATAATTTCTGCATTTTCAATGAATTATTTCAGATATATTCACAGATGTGGCCCAGTGTGAGCTTACCTGCACCTCTTCTACTTAAATTTATGTTGAATAAAATGCATTTTTTACGCTTGACAGATCTAAAATCAGAAAAAGTCAAAGCCAAGCGACATTACATACATGACCAGTCACAAGTTCACTGAATGTATTTTTTTTTAATTAAAAGCTCATGCTTAAATGCAACATGTACAGCATTTGGCAGATGCTCTTATCCAGAGTGATGTACATGAGTGCTTTGTAGTCCTCAAGAAAACCTGTCCCTCACACTAGCAAGTCTAGACTTAAAATTACGAGCTGCAAGTAGACTAAGATTAGTACTCCACCAGGGTCTTATCAGGTCACATACACAAAGACAGTTTTTTTTTCCAGGATTTTGTTAGTTAAGTTAGTTAATGACATGAATATGTAGGACAAAGGACTGGACACTGGACAGTATAAGAGTCAGGACAGAAGATGAGACAGGAGACTGGACACTGAGCGGGACAGGAAACGGGACTGAAGATGAGATAGAGAACTAGAGGATAGAGTTTCAAAAGCATGTTTCACAAAGTACAGCATGCCAAGAGGTTTTACAAGGAATCCATAAACACGGACTGAAATACAAGGGGTATTTATTCTAATTAAGGAAATGAGAACACATGGGCAGGGGCGGAGACAGGAACGAGACACAGGTGAACAGGATAACAAGGGGGCTGGGGCTATGATCAAGACATACTCACATGGAACAGACACATAAACAAATGCACAGGGAGAATGTAAACAACAACAGACCAGAAAACAGGAAGAATGTTACAAGGTATGAAAAGGAGAGAAGTGTGAAGCACCATTTGGGGGAGAGAAGCAGTTCTGTGCCAACCAAGCAGTCAACTTTGACCAGGTGAAAGCAGCTCAAACAAAAGGCTCAGCACCAAGGCAACTCAAGGATAAAGAACTCCACAGCAGGTAGACATAGCTTACATGTATATGAATTTGTGGTTAGGGAGTGGCTGCTGTAATCAGAAGGCCGTGGGTTCGAATCCCAGGACTGCTAGTGGCACCACTGAGGTACCCTTGAGCAAGGTATCAATATAGTGTGTGAAAAAAATATTAAATGGAATAAACATTAATTAAGTATACTTCCTCAGGCCTGATGGACAAGCGTTCCATGTAACTCCCCATGAAGTAGCTTCAGAGTTGTACAAATGTCCAAGACAAATGGGGCACTCAGTTTACTTAGAAGGTAGTTTGAAATTTAACCTGTTTTTTTATAATTCCGTTATTAAGAGCTTAGATGTCTCCACTATTATTGGAAGGTGTGGATGCTTCATTAGTATATTGTTCGAGCTTTTTGTCTGGTGCAGATTTATGCATATTAAAGCGATTACTTGCTCTTGATCCCCATGAAAGTCTGTTGTTTGAAAATCTGTCCGCTCAAGCTCCACTGTCACTGGCATTCATTTCCTTTCCTCTTTTTTTTTTCCCTGAAACTTATGAATACAATCGAGGGAATTATCTCTGGCTAAATGTCACACATTGTCCTTCACATTGTCAGTCGTAAAGCATTTTACTTGGGAGACATGCATTATGAAGCTTCATCGCCTCTCGACTATCATTACCAGAGAACCTGGCCCCATTCAGCTCTGATAGGAATGAGAGGAATGCCTATTATGTCCTGTGGTTCGGCAGAATTGAATCTGTCGCCTTCGCTAGCTCTCCCGGGTTTTGATATAATGCATGGATGACACCGGGGTCGGTGCGTGGGAAGCACCAGCCGTGTGAAAGCCAGATGGACTAATCAAATAAATATGGGTTCTGAAGATCTACACTAGTAGTCATTACACATATTTGACATTCTTATCGACACTCATCATCTTTATTCACTTTATTGTAAAAACCTTACTTTACTTTTGCTCACTGCTACCTCATGAAGTCCGCCAACTTTCTCACGCTTTCCTGGACAGAACACATTTAAGTAGTAGTCACTAAAACTCCCTTTACTCCCTAAAACTTGCTTCACTCGGCGAATGGATTAAATGCAGAGAAAGAATTTCACATTGTTCACACTGTGTGCTGTGCTGTGGTGTGTTCACGTGTGACTGTAAGGGGCCACTTTACTTTACTTTACTTTACTTTACACAAGCACTCAGGAATGTAATGAGAATTAAATGGGATGGGATTAATATTAGTTTTAGCCAGAGACATATCAGTAAAGTTGACATAGCAATCATGAGCCCTAGTCTAATACCCAGATAATTACTGGGAGGACTCATGTGAACAGAAGCAGATAAATTACCTGGAAGTGGTTTAGTTTACAGACGACAAAGCTGAACATTTCTGTGAGGCGTTTCTTACTCCTGATTTGAAAAATGTCACAGGAGTATATTTTGTGTGTGATTCTGGGAAGAAACAGCAAAATCAACCTTGCAGGCTCCTGAGTGGGGCACCTGTCTAAGCATTGGCCCTATTATGAGAAGGTCACAAGTTCTCCAGTGTTGCTACAGCCGTCCGTAGCCAAGGCTAGGGTGGTATGCAAATGCACAGCTCCTGTGACTGAGTGAAAAGTAGAGATACAGTGGGGTCCAAAAGTCTGGTGCCACTAGTGAAAAAACTTCTCTTTCTACTTTCTATTTCTGTTACGACGTGTGTGACTGCAGACGTGAAAAACAGGGTTTCCAAAAGAGTCAAAATTTTCTTGTAAGTTAAAAATGACATTCAAGACCGACCACCAGTACATTTTCAAAACATCATAATAACTTCATAATAACGTCATAATAGTGTTGCTTCCATGAGTCTAGCAGGCTGGTGATGACCAGTGCTCCAGCTCCTTAAATGATGCTTTCCCAGCTAAACAAGATGTAATAATAACACAGTCGAACCTCCGTTGATCAAAAGAAGAGGAAGACATTCATCAAGACTCTTCTCAGTCTTGGCCCCCCAGTGGTGGAACGA
>JBBPCZ010120926.1:0-10089 GCA_037974445.1 Brycinus macrolepidotus | reverse complement strand
ATATCTGTGTATATTGTTTTCATTAATTGTGTAAAACCTTTTTTAAAAAGACAAAAAAAAAGTGTTTTGCCAGTTTATATATATATATAATAATGTATACACACATACATACACAGTTTTCTCCACTGTCAGAACACTCTTTTTTTTTACACACTTTAAAATTCAACACCACATCAAATTTTATGATGACTGAACCAAGAAAACCTCTCCAGAATTGAAAGTAAAAAAAACAAACAAACAAACAAAAAACATAAAATCATATAAGCAATAACTACGACCTCATCAAACAGTAGGAAAGAACAGTTTCAGAACGATCGGGGTTTTACAGTGCTCTGGAACACTGTAGCTGAAAGCAGATTTTCCAGCTTCAGTAGAAGCTCTGAAGGGTGAAGGGTGATCCAGTCACTGGAACAAGTTTGATTATTTCCATCATTTACTGTAAGCACTGATGTGGCGTATGATGGCATGTGCTAGCTAAGCGCTTTGTAAACAAACAAAAGCCAGTGTCTTTCATGACCGGCCAACTTTTTCATGAGGTAAGCAGGGA
The DNA here is from genome assembly GCA_037974445.1 of Brycinus macrolepidotus. Classification (NCBI taxonomy): domain Eukaryota; kingdom Metazoa; phylum Chordata; class Actinopteri; order Characiformes; family Alestidae; genus Brycinus; species Brycinus macrolepidotus. The sequence goes on along the minus strand of JBBPCZ010120926.1, from coordinate 9,542 downwards.
TGAGTACTGGGAGGGTCGCCAGAGATCAAACCCATTTTCACACTTCTTCCCCAGTTCAGAAAAAATAATGGAAACTGGTATTTACCTTTTAGCAGCTTATCGTCTGACCATATTTAACTTCATATTCATCAACAATTTGACACTTGTCGAATGCTGTCATAAATATTTACATGAGTGAAACTGTTTTCCTCAAAATAAACCTGCTTAGTGTTTAATATGTCACCGTGAACGCTTGTTGACAATTGAAACATGCACTTTTGAATATAAACATCATGAAAAGCTAGGTGTTGCCTAGTCTCGTGGGATCAGAAAAAATCTGTAACAAAAATACAAAACCCCCTAAACTTTTGAAGTCTTTGCTCTTTAAATGAACTTTTTTTTTTTAAGATAATTTAGGTTTATTTTTACCATGTGCCATATGTTCTTTGCACACAAGACATGTTTTCATGCTTAATTTGAGTTTTTGGGACTTTTCAGTGTAAATCGTATGTGCATGAGCCTCCTACTTTGTGCCTTTAGGTTGAATTGTTCGGTTGGTTTAGTAATTTCATGCTTAGTTTGTTGCCATCTTAATAAATCTATATTCCTACCCACGTGTTTACCCCATGTTTGGCGCATTATCGACCTCACTGAAGCTCAGAAACATCTGAAATCCAAAAACTAAGTACAAGAAACCTACCTGCAGTTCCTGTAGTGAGCATTGAGGGAGTGGTGGAGGAGGGTGGAGCAGCAGTGCTGGAGATGATGGCGGTGGTGTTGATGAGGGTAGTGGTGTTGTCGTGTGGCGTTTTAGGACTTGTAGTTGGTGCCACGGTGGTGGACATGGGAACAGTCACATTGGTGGTGATGTTGCCAGGAAAGGTGGTCATCTGTGTGGTGGAAGCATTGAGGAAGACTGTGGTTTGGGTGCTAAGAAATGGTTCTGTTGTGTTTCTGGCCGGTGTAATTGCCGTAGTGTTTGGCGCTGTGGCAGGTGATGGGCTCCCTGTTGTGTCCATAACCACTGTGGTGTTCACAGAAACTGTTGTGTTAACAATAGGCGGAGAATTTTCGGAGGGAATCACAGTAGTTGCTAAGGTGGAGTTTGTGCCGTTACCCGGAGAAGTTGGCTCAGGGTGGTTAGTAGTGATGGAGACTGTTCCTGCAACACCTGTCCTTGAACTAATCGGAACCTCAGTGGTGAAGTTTATGTTAGTTTGGTTGGTACTCGTAGCCAACCCTGGTGTCGTTGCATTTGGCAATAATGTAACCGTTGAGCTCTCAGTGGACAATGAGGTTGGGCTGTGTGGTCCTGTGACCTCAGTTCCAGGTGTGGTGGGTGTGGATGAGGAGGCGGTGCTTGCTCCTATGTGGGCGGAGTCTGCAGAGATGCTGGTTGTAGAGTTCTGGGTAGTGGAGGGTGACGTGGGAGAGTCTGTTGCTGCCGTGGAAACAGTCGATAATGTAGTGATGCTGGAATGTGTGGGAGGTTCTGACGTTGCCATGAGAGCTGTAAACACACAAAGGAAATCAAGTAAACAAGAGACAATATTGTAGGGTCCAAATAAGTAGCAAGATACATAATACCTGTTTAGCAGGTTGCTTGGGTTGTTTTGAGAACATGTTGTTTGTGTTGTGTGTATATATACACACATGCATGTTTAGTTAAGGTTAACATGGTGGCAAATCCGTCATTTCCAACCTGTTCTGTTTCCACAACGACACAGTCCAGCCTGGTGTACCATTCCAAACTGGAAACTCAGCTATATGTAGCGACCCTAAACAAACTGTGCTACATTGTTATCACATGACTTTTCATCTCAGTGACATAAACTCGCAAGTTTTTTTTTCTCAACAGTACATTATGTCAGTATTGACTGATACTATTGGCCAACTGATATATTGGTTGGGCTCTTATATTTATATATAAAATATTAGTTGGCTGATAATTGGGATCCATGGTTTTATTGGTAATGGCTGATAGTATGCGTGAGTAACTATTAGTGTTGGTAAGTTTTTTGTTTTGTGGGCGGGGCACAGACTGGTCAATAGCAGATTACTCTTCAAAAGGTTGTACGTATCATAAGGTTTACTAGTAAATACGACCTCACTCCATTCAAGGCTTGTTGAAAGACATCTACCACAGGAAAAAGGCAGGCATGGAAGTCTAGCAAATACATATATTATTTTTTCTTTGCTATATTCAAAATCACATAGATAGCACGGAAGTGTATTAGGTATATTTTTTCGTAGTCACATTCAAATTCAAAGTATGTTATTATTGGAAAGGTGAAAAGTTGCCTGTGTATCATCTAGAATCTGAGTTTCCCCACTAATATGACTTCTTTGGCTGTCCAAGTGAAATTTAGTGGGAAGTTTTCTATTTTCAAAGCTTTCATAAAAGACTAAAACAGCATGACACGCTTACAAATGTGTTCCTGAATATTACTGAACATTTAAATGTTTTTTCACAAGGGTAACAAAGACAGGTGCAGTTTATGCCATGTCAAAATTTCACAACGAACAGAACAAAACGATTTAAATATGAAATGACTTAAACATAATAACTTATGCTGAAAGTTAAAAACTTTTTTCCTGTAAAGTTGCTTTATTCAAGGACATGTGAGGGTATAATGAGGTTTTAAAAAAGTGCAGTTTTATTGTGAATAATAAATACCACTGTATTCTCCAGAAGTAAGGAGCTCTTGACTGTCATTGCTAGTTAACCTTGCGATTACCAGCAGCTCTAATAAAACTGACACTGAAGGGCCAAAAGTTTCCTGTTTTTCCAGCAGTTCCTTGTTTGTATGCAGGCAGTATAATCTTACGCTCCAACTGAGTCTAACGGGCTGAGAGGGAGAGAGAGCCAGGGAGGCCATCATTGTTCTCAGCTGGCAAGCCCGGCCGAATAAAGGTTAAATAAAAAAGCAAAACAAAAAGGAAGTGGACATATAAAGGTTTTTTTTGCCCCCCCCCCCCCCCTGTGTCTCTCTGTGTCTCTCTCTGTCTCTCTCTCTCTCTCGCCACCAGGCACACATTAGGTCCTGTGAGTCGACGGTTAATTTGATTATTTTCCAGGAACACACTGTGATATAGTGTGTCAAGGTTTATTGCCTAGTAACCACAATGCAATGACAGATTAAACCGAGGAGAAAAAAATGAGCTTGGGAACACTCCCACCTGTCTAAAGCATTTCTTTATTACTATTGTCTCTCGTACAGAGAACACACGCCCAGAGAAAAATAAATATAGATACTCTGAGTTAATTCTAACTCAAATAAAGATACATCTTTTCTCAAACAAACATGCACGCACGGATGCACACACAAAGTTTCTTTTTCATCAGTAGACCTACTTTATATCCACATTAAAAAGGCCTTTGTGGGCTTGCCTTATTCCCACAATGCATCCTGACCAGGTCACCTTCCATTCATCAGAACAGGTCACCTTCCATTGCTCAATGGCCTGGTTCCAATGATCACGTGCCCATTGTAGGCGCTTTCAGTGGTGGACAGAGGTCAGCATGGGTACTCTGACCGGTCTGCAGCTATGCAGCTCCATATGCAGCGAATTGTGATGCACTGTTTGTTTTGAAACCTTTCTATCACAGCCAGCATGAACGTTTTAAGCAGTTTGTGCTACAGTAGCTCTTCTTTGGGATTGGAACAGACAGACTAGCCTTCACTCCACCACGTGCATCAGTGAGCCTTGGGTGCCCACGACAATGTAATCCTGAACTGTGACACTGTAGAAACTAGACAGGTTGGAAACAGCTGCAACAATCTTGAAAACAATCATGAACTCGGGAGACTGATGGTCACTCATCGTCACAACAAATGTATAATTACCTGGGAACACTTTAGCTAGAGTGATAGATAGACAGACAGACAGACAGACAGATAGACAGACAGATAGACAGACAGACAGATAGACACAGACAGACACACAGACAGATAAGAATCTGTGTCTAGAGGTGTGTGAGGTTGTTCATGGGGTGTACAGTGGTACTGGAATTATACTGAAATTGGCAGTTAATTGCTAAAATGACTGGACAGATGATCAGACATGAAACTGAGGAGATATTTTACGCACATTTCACATGCATGGGTAACCCTAAAGAAAAACATTATGGTTCTCTGTAATGTTAATCTAGGTAAACTTCTCAATTTCTACAGTTTTATAAATATGTTAATACTGGGTTGGGGAAGTGGTGGTCTTAACCAGGTACAGTTTGCTGATTTCCCTGCTCTAACCTGGCAAACAACTGAGGAGATGGTCATTAGTTTAGTTTTTATATTGTTCATTAGGTCATGCCATCATACTGTCATCATGCTAAAGATTAGATCTGGATACATTTGGACATTTCTTGGTCATTTTAACCATGATGGGTTTTTTTATTCATATTCCACTGACTCATATTGACCCACAGTGACACAGTCCTTATGTTTATTTGTCATCTCATGCCCAACTTTTTCAAGAGTTTTATTAACCCCTTTTACAGAAGCAGAGAGATCTATGTGACGTAGTTTGTTTCTATGTTATCTCTCCGGGTGTTTGCTATTAAGATGAAGGCCTGCGAACATCATTTTCCTCTATTTGCAAGATAAGCTTCTTCCTGATGCTTCATGCGCTCTGAGGCAGCCACCGTTCTACACAAAGACAGGCAAATTCCCATCTACCTTCATGAACACTGGCTGTTTTAACCACAAACCCAACACATACAGTGGAGGAAAGGATATAAAAACTGTAGTCTGGCTAGGAATAAGTAATAATGAGTGCATAAAAGGGTTACATGGTTAGTAAGTATTAATAAGGTTAACGAAAGTCTAGGAAAATGACTGGAATTAAAGTGCCCAGTAAAATGAAACGAAGTGACCACAGTTCAGGAAAATACAAACTGTAAAAGAGAGAATATACACTCCAGCTGAACTCATTTTAATGATATATTGTTCAAAACTATTGGAGAATTGTAGGAATCGTTTGTTTACCAGTGGACAGGCAGTCCCACAACATACACACACAAACATTTTATAGTATTACAGTATTTTAGGTTTTGTTATATGCTTGTACTTCATTTTATATATATAAATATATAAATATATATATATATATATATATGGGACTGCCTGTCCACTGGTAAACAAATGATTCCTATTCCTATATATATAACAAGTCCTATTATACTGTAATACTTCATTAAATCATATCAAAAACAAAACAGAGATACAAGGTGTTCAGTGTACTTCAGATGTAGAAACAAAAACAAAGGTCATAGCCAAAAAAAAATTAATTTAACTGAACTAATCTTTTATTAATCAATAATCAGTTTCCCCGGTGGTCAGCGGTAGCTTAAGGTCCATACAGCTTAGGGTCAGGGGGTTACCCCACTGCAGGCTAATCCTTACCACTGAGCACACACTCAAACAGGTCCCCCCCGGGGGGAAGGCCACGTCAGTGTGTACAACCCTTGGTCTGACCAGGCCTGTTCTGGGTCAAAGGGTACCTCCCTCTCTGCATCTCCCCACTGTTGCTATACTGTTGCTGGGTTTACAGGGTCTGCTTTATTATATAAGGGATTATGACCATGTCACAACTACAGTGAGGTATTACACTGCTGGATTATGTAACGTGGAATTATTTACTAGCATTATTACAGGAGCAGTTCGGCCCAACACGCTCATGAGGCTTATCATGAACAGCAGCTAGAAGCTGCCAGGTCGCACTGGCATCCAGTTTCAATCACTGGTGGCAGCATTTGCATTCTGGACAATGCTGCATACTTTACACGTGTTAAAACTGATTTGCTACGAGATTTTACAACTAATGGACAACCTGGCGAGATGCATTTGGCCTTATTTACATCTGTACTGGCTGTGGCCACATATGGCCATATCTCTCAGCCACCAATCAAAAGCACCTTTGAGCCAACAGCAAGGCCTTTCTAGATGTCTTTGTTGGCTTGGATACGTTACCAATTTATTATTTTTTTAAAGAGGTTTTAAAATGAGTTAGCAGCTGAACAAATGTTGATTCTTTCCCATCCTGATTTCTTTTACACATAAAGGCTTTCTCGCTTTCCAGCGGCAAGACAGTCAATATTAAGCGAGGTGATATTTCCGCATGATGCTCGGAAACCTGCCTGTTAGTGTGCTTGCTATTAGTGTTCATACTGATGAGGGTGAAAATGGATTTAAAGTAACGTCAGATGGACCGGGCAGGGCTGCACGATAAGGAAAACACTCCATTTTTTTGATGTTTCATTTGCATGTCCACTTATTCAGCAAACAGCTTTTAGCCCCGCCCCCTAACCCTTGATGAGGAGATCCAAGCAAAATGAAGGCTGTGGACACATTAAAGGGCTAGTTTGCACATTGCAAACTTTTGCAGGAAGCCATAAAGCTGGAGAGGTTGTTTTATGGCGATACTGCAAAACAGATCAAACACACAGCCCTAATGGGAAAGCGAATGATTCTGACCAGTGAGTCCAGTGAGTCCAGTGGTGTCCAGTCTTAGAAAACATTGTGAAAGGTTCAGAAGAGTGCTGGAACCTGTGAGTGGAGCATTATTATTGTTATAATGGGGGGGAATCCATCCACCAACCGTTCGGCCCTGTCGCATGGACAGAGAGTGATGGAGAGTTGCCATGGAAACCGCTTGCTGGTAATGAGACTCAGTTGGAGAGAGAGGCCAACACTCCTCTTTCCCCAGTCTTCTCTCATCAAGAAACACTGGGTGCGTGCGTGTGTGTGTGCGTGCCCGCAAGTGTGTGTGGGGTGGAACTTCTGCTTATGAATGAATCACTGTGCATGCATGTGTGTGTTTCTGTGCATGTGCTGGGGGCAGAATGACCTTGCAGGTAGTCTGTCTCCCCATCACACACACACACACACAGTGTAGAAGGCTGGGTATTTTTTGCATCAAGCTGTACAACACTGATACGCTCAGTAAATTCAGGACAGCATGATCACTGCTCTCCAACAAAGAAATACAAGTTCGGGGGGTGTGCGGACATGAGCGGACGGATCCGTGCCAGGACAGCAACAAATGGTAAACTGTCTTCATTCGGCAAAACACCTCCTTATATGGAAGTTACCCCCAGTCATCATGCTGAGCTTTGTTTGGTGTTCCTGTGTCACATAGAACCAAAGTTATTGTCGTTTCAAAAACAATGTTTTTATCATTTTTATAAGTTTTATAAGTTTTATAATATTAAAAAAAATTGGTGTCCACGTGCTTCTGGATTGCTTTGCATTCCATTAGCCCCTAGAAGAGTGTATTGGTAAAATCTGAATATAAACAATGTAAATCAGTCTAAAACCGGTGTTGGTTCTCCTACAAGCTCGCTGTTTGCTGCTCTTTCTCTCGGCCGCTCTCCGGACCCCCTCCCTCTGTGGGTTTTCCCCTCCCACTTGTGGGCGGAGACTATCCTGAAAGATCTCCCGGGTTCAAAGATCTTGTGTTCTTTCCTGTTTGTTTCTAAGACCCAAAATAAAAGAAATTTTTGTTCATTTTTGGTCTTTATGATCATTTGCGTGTGACGCCATTTTTAAAACCCCAGTAGCGGTTATTATTTTTACATGTTTTTTAAATTACAATAACTTTGGTTCTACGTGACACAGGAACACCAAACAAAGTTCAGCATGACGTCTGACACCTCGAGCATCAAAATAAACCGGCGGAACTTCCATATAAGGAGCTGTTTCCGCGTATGACAACAATTTACCATTTATTGCTCTTCCTGCATGGATCATTGTTCTAAGGGTTAACCCAAATAATAAACAGTAGAACAGCTGATGCACAGAAGTACATCCAGTATCATCAGGTTTTGTTTGTATGATGCAATGGCGGGGAGATCTGAGATCTGAAGGCTTTTTATGTAGCTGAAACTCATTATATATGAGAAATGGCCTCTGTTTGCCTTATTGTGTGTGCGCCATCACAATAAAAAGATAAGATATCCTGTAAAACACTGCTTTCTGTTTTCAAAATTGGATTTTAATAGTGTTCTTCCAGTTCTACTCTGCCCTGGACATTTTCTGCTATGTTTTCAAACCCCACTACGAAATGCCAGACCCCCAGACAGCATATGTGTGGTCTGCAGAAACCTTTCACACGATGAAATTCTGACTTCTTGGACTTTTCATGTCTCCTCACAAACACGTCTCTCCATCAGAAACCAAGTTATGACATTTTAAGGTCGAGCGCCTCTGAAAAATCAAAAGTCACCTTTAAAGATTCCACTGCGTTCCCTTAGTGTTGTGTTTTATCAGTTTTATTGGGAGTAGAGCTCAGTTTAAGAGCTTTATAACTTCTGTACTATAATATTTATGACACTGGCTGAAATAAACTCTATTATTATTTACACTTATTTTGGCCTTCTGCAAAAGAAACCTCCGTATCTGATGAGTTTTTGCAGACCACCACATGTGTAGTCAATCGGTTGGGAACCAAAAGTGGGTTCCAAATTAGAACCAGTAAGAAAATACACAGTACCTGTTTAGGTTCTGCCTATCAGTTCTTACACTCTACATATGCATATGCGCATTAATATTTAACATTTTAGGTAGCATTCTACTCCCATTGCTGCTGGGACATTCTGAAAAAGAATAAAGATGTTGTTATCTAAACAATTGTCTTCCTATTTTTACCTTTATGGAATCGAAATGGGGAATTGATAGGAACCAGAATAGATCAAGTTCAAATGCACCCATTGTGTATTTCATGTTAAGGCTTTTCTGCCGAGTTTTATTGTTTTTATTTAGACTACATATTTTATATTGTCTCTGTATTTCTGTGTGTCTGTGCAGTCATAACACAAGCAATTTCCTCCAGGATCAATAAAGACTTCTGATTTTGATTCTGATAAACGGGACCGGGCCTAAGTTTCCCTGGTCTGTTTTAGGCCTGAGTGCAGGAATGAATGGGTTTGAGAAGTCCTGTGTGAGTGATGTTTGAGAGGACCCTGCAGTTCACAGCTGGGTGTGCAAAACACCCCTATATTTATTAGGGTTAGTGTGCAATAGCCCCTCTGTATTCTGGCATCTCCTTATATGAATCTGAGTTCTGAGGACAAACTCAAATATGAGCAACTAAATAATTCACTCTCATAAAGTTAAAACGGGACACACGTTTAGCTTTGTCTTTCCCAGGAACGGGATGGAGGGTAGTTCTTCATAACGAGAGTGTGTCTGTGTTAGAGAGAGAGAGAGAGAGAGAGAGACAGAGACAGAGACAGAGACAGAGCGAGAGAGACAGAGAGAGAGAGGCCCTTAGGCCAGTGTTTTCTGCAGTCGTGGGCCGCTACATCAAAGACACGAGTCTGACGCCAGGCTAGAGTGTATCTGATGGCCGCAGACAGCTTTCACTTCCACCTGTAACACACCTGCCTCTCTCTCACACACACACAAACCCCCTTTCACAGTCTCTCCCACACAGAAAGGATTATTTATTATCTCACTTGACTCCCAAGCTCCTTAAACTCTAGGGCAGGCATCACCAAATGGCGGACCTTGGTCCGGATCCGGACCGAGTGATGGTTCTGTCCGGACCCGTGACAAGTCTGG
>JBBPCZ010120925.1:0-10090 GCA_037974445.1 Brycinus macrolepidotus | reverse complement strand
CTTCAGGAGTTTTACAGCTGAGTTCCTGGAGGTGCAGTCATTGGTGTAGAGGGAGAAGAGCAGTGGGGAGAGGACACGTCCCTGAGGGGCACCCCAGCCTTACTTCCTGTCTATCAGGAAGCTGGTGATCCACTGACAGGTAGCAGGTGACACGTTGAGCTGGGGGAGTTTGGAGGAGAGCAGTTCAGGCAGGAGTTCAGTTCTCCTACTGTTATTTGAATTAGGACTCAGCAACTGACTTGTCTGATTTTCATAATGTGGGTTGTGGTGAATTCATGCATGCAATAATCAGTAAAAAAAAAAAAAAAAAAGGACTGAGTTGTAAAACTATAACACTTCAAGAAATGTATTTAAAATATATTTAATATGTTTAAAATATATTTAGCCACAAGATGGCGTGGCATACTAAAATGTCCCACACAACCAGGTCTATTTAAGATTTAGACATGCAGTTTCCTCAAAGCTAAATATGTGTCTGTGAAACACTAAATACATGCAGTTAGACCAGAATTTTACATTCCTTTGTGATCAGTGGTTTATAATGAACTAGTTGAAATTGGAATTTCCTGTAGCGGTTTGAAGTAAATGTCATGTTCTCTGAGTAATAATGAATTATTAATAATGAATAATAAATTACAGTAGCCTTTTAGCAGGACAGTGTGCCCTGCTACACTGCTAAAATTGTTTGAGGATACTTTGAGGTATCTGAAAAAAAACCTTCTTACCTCATCATGAAAATTGAATAAAACAGAGATAGAAGGTTTTGGCCAACAGTTTACTCAGGGGCAATAACATGATCATAAATGACAAAGTTATGAAACACTGTTTCATAAAAAATAGAATGAAGACTGCGATCCTGGTGTTGGTGACAGAGCAGTTTTAATCTCCCCTAAAATCTGGCTTAGGAAAGTTTGCTGGTTTTTCACACACAAAGTATAGCTGGGTACTGCAGTGGGCATCATTCCAGAGGACTTCAGCTGGAGAAATACAGAGATATATTAGTCACATATTCCATCCATCCATTGTCTGAGCTGCTTATCCTAACCAGGGTCACAGAGGGAGCCAGTCTTTCCCAACACTCATCTCCAAGTCTCTCCCAACACTTATAGGGTTAAAGGCAGTGACACCATGGAAAGGTCACCAGTTCATCACAGATGAGGTGACAGCACAATCTACCATGCCACCAGTCACATATCAAATTTTTGTGTTAGATTATCATCAAAGGTACGATAATGTTGTTATGAGAATCTGAGGGTTTTATTTAGAGAATTAATTAGGAGTGTGTCATCTTTTCAACTTATGCACTTCTCATGTATTTACCTCCATAGTTCATTTCTACACAATTTTCAGCCCATCCTGTGTTATTTGGCTCGCCAGTGTGCCATGCAGTGAAATCAAATTTTGATCCATCACTCCACAGCCAAATAAAATCCTGGAAAATAAACAAAAACAGTGGAGCATTGGCTGACTATTTTCAGACATACAGTGTCAGTGTGATATATGTTTTTTTTTTCATACAGATTGTGTCACTATTTGTTTTATTTTATAAATCTAAACAACAGAAAATGTTCTAATATTTATATTTCATTTCCTTTGTGTGGAACAGAAGAAGGTCAGCTACCTGAGGGGCATCATGACCGCCAATCCAAGTTCGAAGGTAGTTGCCAGCTATGCGTTTGCCCAAACTCTTAAGAAAAATCTGTGTTTGAAGACTGTGCACAGATGCAAGGTTTCCCCCAATGGAAATACAATGTAGCTGCCAGAGAATTGCAGAAAAAAAAATCTTACTTTAACAAACGGATCATTTCAGATATACTGTATACACAGTCATACCCCCTGAATACCCCCCATTTTCATTCATTTTCTAAGCGCAAATAAGTTAACACATCCTCTACAAATTTAAATATGTTTCTATATGAGTTTAACACACAAGCAAAAATTTACATTACAGATTGTGTAAAATATACCAAATTCAGCCAACAGACAGTAACTGTGCATTAAAATGTACAGAAGTGTGTTCTCTGTACTTACTTCCACTTAGAAAATCAACAAAAATGACCAAACTTTGTATATGACAGTATTCATAAATTATTGTAACTATTGTGATAAAGATTTACACATTATATATGTGTGTATATATATAAATAATGTGTAAATCTTTATTACAATAGTTACAAACAGGGGCCAAACAGAAAATATGAAAGCTCAATACATAAATATTAGCATGAATATATACTTCATGAACTATAAACCTGAACTAAACTAATTACAATAAACAAATTAAATTTTAAATTTACATATTTATTAAATTAATACCTCTGCTTCAGCCCATGTTTTTGGCTCTGCAACATACTTATAGCAGTTTCTCCCGAATCTTTCCCAGTCGTTTTCACATTTTCTGCCAACTGCAAATACAGATAATTTTATTGATACTTACACAGCATACGTCCTCAGGACAAGAGTGTAAAGATTTCAATACAGCATAGAAAAAAGCAAGGTTCAAAATGTAAAACTGTCAAACAGGTCCAGTCGCTAGAGTCTACCTGGTCAGTTTCTTCCAACATGGGAGAAGGACTACCAGATGTACTTTTTTCAACTTTTCTGTTATGAACAAACAAACAAAGAGCCACGCTATCCAGTAGGCACAGTGACATCAGGTGAATGGACATCAGGTTCTGGGTCTGGCGGGGTTTGAATAAGGAAGACAATAAAGACACAGGTGGAGTAAATCTCGGACTTATGAGATACCAACACATGCCTTGTATAATCTGCAATCGCTGGGGCCCCTTCCCCTTGCTGTTCAAAGCTCCAGTGGAGATTGTTGTTCCTGTTGTTCTGGACTAGAGACTCTCAAGCTACTCCTCCAACAAAAACTACCTCTACTGACTTTTAACTGTACCTACTCCTTTAGCCATAGATTGCCAATCTGTCCAACAGTGATTAAGCTGTACACTAAGGCCTTCTATTGTTAGTTTTCCCAATATAGACTATCTTTCTCTCTCTCTCCAGGTTGACCCTTTTGAGTCTTGGTTCCTCCCAAGGTTTCTTCCTCCAGCTTTATGAGGGCTGAGGTGGAGCAACACAGAGAATTCTTGGTATAATCTGCCCAGGCTAGAAACTCTGACCAGTCATTTTGCTGGCTATGGCAATACGCCCGGAGGAGCCTGACCCGGACTGTGGGTGAACCAAGGTGACCAGTTCCATGACCACCTGGGTGAGCTGGTCGAGTCTGAGAGCCTGCTCATGGAGTTGGTTCATGATTATGGGGACCTTCTCAGGTGGTAGGGGGACTCCTGCTCCATCTGGGAGGGTTCATTCATCTGTCATATTGCTGGCTAGCTTGTGATGCTTTATTTCAGTGACCCCTTTTTTGGCAGGAGTGCAAACAAAGGAGATGCTGAAATCAGCACAGCTTCTGGAACACAGCCGAAGAAAAAAAAAGGTCAAGAAACCTTGAAGAAGTCCATAGAGATGTTAAAACGGGAAGCCCAGGAAGTGCCAGGTCCAGTAGCTAGGGTCTACTCGGTCAGTTTCTTCCAAAATGGGAGAGGAATGCCAGGCATACGTTTTTTTCAACTTTTCTGTTATAAACAAACAAACATAGAGCCATGCTAGCCAGTAGGCACAATGGTGAATGGACATCAGGTTCTGGGTCAGGCTGCGTTTAAAATTAGCAGATTAGAAAACACAAAGAACATATAGTAGATCTAAAATGCTATGTAGCAGTAGCCTTACGTGAAAATCTTGAAAACTCTTGAATATTTTACTTTTTAACGCAAAAATGATTAAAGTATAAATAGGTGTGAATTTCACAGCCTTGAACATACTTTACTTCTAAATGTTTTTGTTAGAACACCAGCCATCAGACTCTTAAAGTGGTCCGGCTGAGATAACAAAAATTGCACACATTAATTGTGATGAAACAAATTTGACTGCACTGCCTTTTCATTATATGTAGTAAATTTACCTTTTTCACATGAAGATCCATTCAGAGCCACCAGAGACACAAGGGCAAGAAGTATTAAATTCTTCATTGGAGTAGAAACCTAAAAAAGACACAAAGTAAAGAACATGACAGTAAATAATAAAAAATACATCTAAAATGTAAATTTATCTAAATCTGAACAATATATTTTTAATTCTGTCAGTTTATTTCTGAGATAACACATATGGCTGAAATGTTTAAATCCACATAAATCCACATAAATTAACATAATTAATACTCCATACCAGGGAAGTTACAGATAACTATGGAGCAAGTATATGGTCTGGTAATGAAGGGGTTTGCTAAGGAAAACCTGCCACCTACTTTTATACCCCAAGGTTCACTTCAAAGAATATAGTGATGCAATACACCAATAAGAAGAATGCTGGAAGGTCAAGATTATTCTTTTAGCTGAAAGTCATTAGTTGGCACTACTGATGTCACAATGATTTGCAACTTCATTCTTGGTACATAGAGAACTTCTGTAGGGTGTGGCTAAGTTTGTTATTCAGTACATAAATTAATATGCATTTCAGTATGAGGTGAGCTAGGTATTAATTCAACTAGCTATAATATGAAATATGTATATTTTTGCAGTATGTCCAGAGTTTGCTTTCAGTGTTTGATGCTTGTTTATTGTAAGTCACTCTGCAAATGAGAACCTGCTAAACCTGGACATATTGTCACTGTCAAGAATTAAACTCTCAATTTTTTCAGTGTTTTTATATCATTTAAACACAGTAAGTGTGTTCAAACAATTTAAGATGAGTGACCCAACAGAAATGCTCAAAATTACTTTGAAAAAGCAATAAACGTTAAGAACATCTTAAGTCCTTCTCTGAAAAGTTACTATTTTGGAGACTGGATGTTTTTTAGACAGTGACAGTATATACTTGATCACAAAGTAGTATACTTTCATTGTGGAATTTATGGTTCAGGTAAAAATCAAATTTAAAGTTTTTCCTCTTACTTAAAGAGTAGTCGGACAAGATGTGTGTAGTGTTTGAGGTTTGCTTTATTAGTTTTGATGTGGAGCTATAAGACTAATGAAACTAACAAATAATCGCCACGTTCTTTGGTTATGTAATCTCAAATAGACTTACTTATGTGGTTTCTAACACCACATGACACTGTTCTATAGAAATATACCACAGTACATTGCATGGCTAAAAACTGTAGTATGTATGTATTTTGTATCAAAACTTTTTGTATGAATATTTTGTACCTGTATATGTTAAAAAATATATGAAGGTAAATAGAGTGTAAATAGGCAGGATCTGTGTTGCACCTATGACTGGCTAGCAGGAGTAACGGGGTGTGCTGCATGTGATATTACTTCATCAATAGTCAACATTACGTTTGATTTTGCCTCTCCTCATGGCAGCCCAGGATTATTTGTATTTATCATCTAATACCATCCAGTGCTGTATAGTGTTTCTCTGGCAAAAGCACACTTTGTGCCAAGACAAACCATTTTCTTGGCTGCACAATATTTGTAAAGAATGCTGTGTATTACTCACATTTTGTAGACAAAATAAAGAGATGGCAGCAGCTCAATGGAGCAGCTCAAGTCTCCACACCATGTACCAGATACTTTAATGATGTACCAGTGATATTTCAGTGAACTGGAGGACTGCAGGGTGTGACATCCTCAGTAGGTTTGTAGAAAGTAGCATTTGTGCCATTTCATACAAAATGAGGAACGTGATAGTGAGCCGTTTCAGTTTTTCATGATGATTTGACATCCTCTTGAAACACACCAAAGGACTGAGTGCCTCTTCTCTGACCTTTAGCCACATCTTAGTTCCTAGGATGTGGCAGTGATCTTGTTGCATTTCAGAATTCCAGAATTCCAGAATTGGTTTCCCATGCAACACTTAAATCTGTAATTTCATAACAAAAGCTGAGTTTAATCTGAATGGTAAGTAAAAAATAGAAAATGAATGTCACAGCCCTTCAAGCCTCTCTCTGACGTTTAGGGATATTTATATAATAATAATAGTATCATCTTTATTACCAAGACACATTTATACAAATGCATCATTTGCTGAGTAGATAGTTGGTTTAGGTCATGGTAAGTTCAAGATTTCATAATACAGGTTAAACAAAAAATGTTTTGTTGTGCAGCTACATTAGCCCATACACAAAAGTCTGTCACACAAATCTTTCTTTTGATCGATATCTTTGTGGCTGAATTTTAAACATGTTTGCTTTTCCCTCAAATTCCAGCTATAGCAATGTAGCACAAACCAACTGTTCTAATAAAATACAAGAATGCAAAGAGTCAGACATTAATTGTGCATGATGAAACTGTTTGGAAATGTTGCTATGAGTGTTTGTGAGCATTTCTAGGCCTACATTGACTATTTTTCCTGAATTCAGCTAATTTTTGCTGAAAAGAAACTGGAATATTAATGAGATAAATCAGTATGGGTTTGTGTTCTGTAATAAAATAGACATGGAACAGAAAAATTTAGCCTAAGATGCCTTTTTGAATGAATACTACACCCCAGTAACTGACAACCATACCGTGCCCAAGCTAAACAGTCACTTTCCTTCATTAATTTCTGAAACATTATCTATAGTCATAGTTGTGCTTCATGCAAAAGCTTGGGCATTAGAACTTCAAGCCTCATAATTTCATTGTATTTTAACAGTTAAAGGGCCCATACCATGAAAAATCATATTTTTTGTTTTTAATAAAAAAGTCTCTTTAGTTTATAAACGCTATTTTTAAACATACCATTTATTCTCCAGTCCATAAAGTCAATATATGTGATTTTACAGCTCATTTTGAGTTCACAGTTCTGTGAAGTAAAGAAAACCAAGATCTTTACATGTTCATTTATACAGCCTTCAGTACTTCAGTTCCCCCTATTCATGAGTGTTTTGGCCCATACTCATGAGGTACACTACAGAGCAGCAAATCAGAAACGAGTTTATTTAAGTATATTAATCTTAAAGACAAAGCAACAAAAAACAACTTCTTTAATACTAAGAGATAAAGAAAAACATTTTTGTACGCTACAGCTTTTAACCATATTCGGATGAACTGTTCCTTACATAATAAACCATAGGGTTAAATAATGCCCACGGCTTTACAGAAAAAAGCTGTTTATTTCCATAATCAGGATATTTGTTTGGTTTTTAACAAATACATAGCCTCCAGTAATGCCATCAGTCTGTCTGCACAGCAGGCCACTATGTCGCTTTTTGGTTTTTGGGTGATAGACTTCCCTGTCATCAAATGTAAGCTTCTTCAAGCACCCATAACTGTTTCATGATGTCAGCACAGATAAAGAAAAGTATGATAGTCTAGCTTTTTGCAACTATTTTTTTATTCTCTTTGATTATACTATAATATATACACTACTACCTGAACTTTCAACTATAAAATGGCTTAATAGGAAGATTTACTGCTTAGGAAAGCAGTCATCTTCATTTCAGCTAAGGCAACTCAGTCATAGATTAGTCTAAATCACGGTTGCAGTAGTTTACAAAGAAATATCCAACACAAAGTTTTTGACTTTAGAAAAAAACAGTAAAATGAAGATTCTGGACCATTTCTAGGTCACATTTGGAGCTAATTTGTAACATTGAACATGTTAAGGCCTTTGAACAAAAAGGTCAGTGCCATTGCTTTTACTAATGTGTGTACTCTCAGGTAGATCTAATCTGGTCATCAGTATGTTTCTGCACAAATGAGTCATGCTGTCATTAAAACATAAGGGGAACACTAAGTAACTCTGAAGTCCATGGAAATATTTCTGAGATTCTGCTTTTCTTTAAAATTGTTTGATAAACTCTCTGATATTAAATTTTGTAATGAAAAATTTTATTTATTTTTGTATTAAATAAAAAACTTATTCAGAATAGCAAGATATTTACAAGTGGTTTTACCATATCTTTCCACTATCTTCTTTCTGCTGTGTCACAACATTCTTTACTGGTATTGAACCTTTTTTGTTTGTGAGCTGGGAACTGATGATTCAGTGAGTGAATCAATGTTTGTTGTCTGGTCAGTGTGTTTACCTGACAGATCATCATCTGTATAATTTACAGCCCACATCTCTGAATATGAGTCAAGGACAAAAACAAGCGTATACTTTGTACCCAGTAAATACAGGCGTTTACATGCATGCTCGTTTGCATAACGGCAAGTGTGACAGGTCTGTAGAGTTGTTGAAGTTACTTCGCACATCAAAAATAAATTCCTTGCTGGCAGGTAAACCCAAGAGACTCCCTTTCGCAGCGGTCGAAAAGGGTTTCTTGGATCAATACCACAGAAGAACCACCTTTGGTCACACAACACTGAGCGGCAGTGTTCATAAGGCTCATAAGACATCTACATAAGCCTATCATGACAGCTGACCTTCAAAAGTCTACATAAGTTTTTATAAAAGACAAGTGTCAGTTATCAAAACATTTTTCTCCTAGACCCTTACATAAAAGCCCACAACCTTCATTAGGAGTGGAAATAAGCCACTTTTAATAGTCATTTTGCATGTGTAAATAAACCCTTAAATAAACATTTACACATTAGTCAATGTACGTAGTACGGAGAGTTCACATTGCAACACAGAAATGTGGCCACATTTCTCAAAAATGACCTGATTGCTCACCCTAAGGTCTTTTGAGCTAACAATAAACTAAGTGTATATTGAGTCTCTCCAATAGCAGTGGGAGGGTAAAGGTTTTTGGGAGGAGTGGAGAATGTCAGGTATAAATACTTAGAGTGATAAATGGAATGAAGTGCCACTAAACTGCTACAATCAGTGTTTAAATATCTTGATTTCCAAAATGAAGCTTTTCCTGTTGCTTTGCGTGTGTGTCGGTGGCGCACTGGTCCAGGCACAGCAAGATTATGATGATGAAACGGTAAGCAGAATCGATTGCAGTTGGCCCCTTCGCTTGGTCAGAATTAAAATAGTGACTCTTTTTTTTCTGCATTCTTGTGCATATTTGTTAGGTCAGAGCATCTCATCTATTCTTTAGCTTCCCCTTACTCTATATATTTATGACTATATAAGTATGTTTGTCCAACTTGTTCTCTTTTTGTCTATTACAGGATACAGAAACACCAGCGGTAAGACACCTAATCTACACTGAAAAAATAAATAAATAACAAAACTGAATAACTACAAAAAGAAATGGAAATGGAAGTACAAGTTTTGGTTTCCTAAAACCCAAATCTCTAGCATGTTACCTCAAGCTCTGAAGCATGTAAAACACATCTGTCTTGCATTTGATTAAAAGTAAGGTTTTCTTTGATTGAGTGCAGGAGTATGTGTCAGTAATTAGCACTGTCCATGGAGAGTACACTACAGATTTGGCAAATACAGATTGTTTGGTGTCATCCATAATCATTCTGGCTTCATCATGTTAACAGTGTATGATATCCACATTTTACACAGCTAGTCTCTGGTATAATAACTAGCATAATGGTGTTTGAAGTTCTAAAAAAACACCCTAGGCTCAGTATCAATTGTGAAAGTGGTCTGCATTCAAGGGAATGTTATCTTAAAGAATGCAGTTTAAATCAAGTTATTCATTACAGTAAGATGAGATTTCATTTGTATGGAATCAGCTGTAGTAATGCATATTTTTTGCTAAGATTAAGGTTGGCTTTCATGATGTTTTTGGGCTGCTCAAGCTATTTACTCCCATATTAGTCCACAAATTGCAAATTACAAATTACAAAAAAACTGAGAAAGTATATACTGAAAATGTCTATTTTATGCCTATTTTAAACAAAATCATCTATCAAAGGGGTAAAAATGTACTTAAAAATTGAAGTAAGCAAAATAAGTAAAAAAAACTAATCTAGATTAGATATCTAGAGTACACAACATAACAATAAATCTAATACATTTATTATACTTAGTACAATAAATTATACTAAGTAAATTATGATTACCTCTTTGGCAGTTTTGCTTAATATATTATTTTGCTTAATAACCTCTTTGTTTAATGTATTCTTTTACATTTCATGTACAATATATTTTATGTAGTTATTACACATAAATACATATATATATGTGTGTGTGTGTGTGTGTGTGTGTGTGTATATATATATATATATATATATATATATATATATATATA
>JBBPCZ010120924.1:0-10090 GCA_037974445.1 Brycinus macrolepidotus | reverse complement strand
TACTTGAGTACATATTTTGCAGGATACTTGTACTTTTACTTAAGTACTAAGCTTCAGTACTTCCTCCACCACTGTCCATAGAGAGAGGGACTCTGTTCTCAGCAGTAGGGAAATACTGGTTATATACATGCAAATAGCAAAAGCTTCAAACAACAGTTTACATTGTTATTATGATAATGATTCTTGCTGGTTCTTATAAAAACCACAGGCTGTCGCCTCATTCTTGTACTTCATAACTGTCCTGGTGGTAGTAGCTTAGTGGCTAAAACACTTGCCTGTGAACCCCATGACTACAAAGGTGCAGGTTCAAACTCCCACCTTCTACCATTGTGTCCTTGAGCAAGACACATAACCCTCAGTTGCTCCAGGGAGACTGTCCCTGTAACTAATGATTGTAAGTTGCTCTGGATAAGGGTGTCTGCCACATGCCATAAATGTAAATGTCCTGTCCATCATATCAGCCCTATCGTTTCACAAGTTTTGACTGGTTAGAGGTGGGATTTATTAAATTTATACTGTGGGATGAACAGTGGTAAGACAAGCTAGAAAATTTATAATTACAGACATTCCAGTGTGCTTGTCTGCCACTCTGAGAATGTGGCAATAAAGACTGGGAGGAAAACTGATTCAGACAGTAGTAACACTGAAACATTAACTCAGAACTTTGAGTGGGCAAATAAACTACAGGAACCATGAAAACATAGCCCTGATTGGTCAGTAAACTAATGTTCACATCCACAATATAAATCCAACTGACTTTTAAAACTTTATCCAGCATCTCTGTCTATGAGACTCAGTGCAAAAGACTGTAATAACATGCATGTATACATCATGTGGCAACCAAGAAGAAACATATACTCATTGTTTAACAAACACTAGTAAAGGCGTATTTCATTAGAATTTGCAGCAATGCAACTTCAAGAACAGGCCAAAGGAACAAAGCCTAATCTTAAAAATAGCTTCAGCTGTTCTGTCTGTTCTTGGGCAAGTAATACTTTGCCCAGAACACTCTGAACCAGAAACATTAGTTTCACTTTTTAAAAACAAGTTTGTACAAAAGCAAAATGATGTAATACAGTGGTGTTGGTCTGTAGGCTTCCCAAGGAAGCAGGAACACACCAGATCGACTGAGATCAAATGAGATCAGGTGTGCTCCTACTTGTTTGGAATGAAAAACTGCAGCCAAGCAGGCCATTTGTGGACAAGGACACTCCTGCCACTTCACATCCTGAACAGATACAAAAACAGCTCCAAATTTTACAGAAAACAATGAGAACAACAATGCCACACACGTAGTCTCTTCTAGAAGTGAAAGGCTAAATGCACATGCAGTGCAGAATTCGTGCTCCCGTTGGCTCTCATAACAAGAGCAGGATCGAAGATCCAGATATACAGCAGTACAGCAGTCCTTTTACTGCTGAGACAAACTGTAGAACTATTTTATGCATCAAAAATCACAGCAGGGCAGGTGATTTTTTCAGATTAAATTAAAAAAAAATGCAGTATAAAAACATGCCTTGCCCTATCCATAAATGTCCTAAGTCGCTAAGCCAATACTTTAGCTTGGACCACCAATTTGGTCCCTGATGTTAATGCCTAAAGGCAATGCCCTATAAAACAGTGTGTTAAAGCTGCACAAATGGAAATGGAGCCCTTTATGAATGTCTGTAATTAAACACAATCAGTAATTATATAAAGTATATGTAAAGCACAGCGATCGTGAAGGTTGACGTACAGAAAATAAATGTTTGACTTGGAGAAAATGACAAAGAACAGACTGGCAAAATTGAACCTCATCATTCTCTGCCTTGCTTATGTTTGTTTATGTTTATCTTTAAAATTACATATTTGTTTCACTGTAGTCTTTTAGACACAGCTAAAAGACTAAAACTACTCTAAGATAAGGGTTGTTATTTGAGGATTTGAGTAATATATTTGAGGAATCCAAGAAGGAATAATCACTGAAACAAGCAGAGAATTTTAATATTTCTCACATGATTTCTTTTCAAGAGCATGTTTCAATGCGTGAAATAGGCACTGAAGATTCATTGTTCGCTTTTGTACACCATTACGTGATGTCTTATCCTTAATTAATTAATTAATTGTAAAAACACTATTTATTTTAATATATATATATATATATATATCAACAGAAAAGACAGTTGAGCATTGAGCTGTTTACAGTTTGGTTCTTATATATAACTACTATGTACCAGGATGTGGATTCTGATGTGGATCTTTTCATTCCTCAAGTGC
Organism: Brycinus macrolepidotus; assembly: GCA_037974445.1. NCBI lineage: Eukaryota > Metazoa > Chordata > Actinopteri > Characiformes > Alestidae > Brycinus > Brycinus macrolepidotus. The sequence continues at coordinate 7,834 of JBBPCZ010120924.1, read as the reverse complement.
AAGTGTGTTAAATTATTTAAGATTTAATGCACTCCCACTGTTCTGTGTTCTTTCATAAACATCTCAGTAAACAATTAAAAGTTGCATGCGAGTACACACACACACACACACACACACACACACACACACACACACACACACACACACACACACACACACACACACACCCTGTACTTAGGTCAGTCCCACTGAAAGCAACATTTCCCAATATAGCTTAAATAAATAAATAATTAAGAAGAAAGTCTAAATCTGAGGGACCTTTAGCAGAAGATCGTACGATACAGGGCCAAAAGTCAGCCATCGCATGTTAAATTACATTAATGATTGCTTGGCAAGGCTGTACAGAAAAGTGGTCTTGGAGCATAATGAGATCAAAATCCAACTGCTTAAATGCCCCAGAACTAAGCAGGCCGATATCTATATCAGTGTACCCTGATACTGACAAAACCTTATCAGCACATTTCAAAATTTTTGTTATTTAAAACCCCAAATGTATTACAGTCACATATTTAGTATGCTGGGGAGGGAATTGCCACAGAAGTGACAATACAGTACTATCACGATGAAGGCCAACAATACAATATTACTGTGATTTAGCACTGCCCCTGACAAAAGATTTTCCTCATCGACTAGATGTTAGTTCAAACTGACTAGTCATTGTTCATTTATGATATTAATGCAGTTACTTAAATATACATTCTCTGGCACTCTGAGAGAGAATGTTGCAAGTGACACTGTTAACACAACGCTACATAACAGTTACATGTTCAAAATGATTCCATGCTTAAGATGATTTCCTGTTAGACAGGGTCTAACCCTGGAATTCCATTAGGCTCGTGTCTACGGCCTCGCATCTGAGGCACGGTTTTGTTGCTGATTTAGTCATTTGTCCCCATTTTTTGTGTTTATATCACTCAAGATTCAAAATTCAGGGGTTTTATAGTCATATGCACAGCAAAACAGGCAGTTACATCTTCCAATGAAATTCTTATTTGTAATCCTCTGTATACCAAAGAACAAAAGATTCATTTTATAAATAAATAATCTGAGAGGTGAGACCTATAATAAGTAAACTTAGTATTTAAAGCTACATGTACAGTATTGTGCAAATAACTAAGCGCACTGGGCATTACTGCAACAGTAGAAAGACAGCAGCAATAAATGTGTGTGTGGAGTGAATGTGTGTGTGTGTGTGTGTGTGTGTGTGTGTGTGTGTGTGTAAATGAGCAGGGTACAGTAAATAATGTGCGTTTGTGTTTAGTGTGGTGGAGAGGGGCAGTGTGTGAGAGAGTAGTTCACAAGTCCCATTGATTCTGGGAAGAAACTGTCTTCTTGTCCTGGACTTTACATTTCTGTAGCATTTGCCTGACAGCAGAAGTGAGAAGAGGCTGTGTTGGGGATGTGAACCATAGATGATGATGTTGTGGGCCCTTCTGATGACCCTGGTGTGGTAAAGGGAAGGCTGCTCCTGCAATAAACTGTGCAGTTTTGATCACGCACTGGAAAGCCTTTCTGTCTTGAGCAGTGTAGTTGCCAAACCAGACTGTGATGAAGCTGGTAAGAGCACTTAGCCATGGTACCATGGTAGGCTACGTAGTTCAAATTGGGCAGACTAAACACTCTGTGTCAGGGTGAAAGAGAAAGCATGGTGGATGAACCCAAATGCGTAGTAGCGTGAGAGATTCGGTAGACCACGCACCTTGCTATGAGAACGCTCTCTGAAAGAGTAAGGATTCCCACCGGAACCTGCATTCTCACTCGCACACAAGTTAAGGAAAATACCGGAGTACTCATGGTTAGAGGGTCTGAGGAGACGGAAGGTTTAGGGTGTAGACTCAATGACTGAGCATTGACTACCTGCCTTACCTGGCTTAAATATCATGTGACACGCTCATTTCCGATTACCTTTGCGTGTCACGTGACCTGTGTGCGTGACACTCTGCTTCTGAAATGCTCCTGGTAGAGTATGAAGGCATGTGGAGGATGGAATCCACACCCAGTGAAATCCTGAGGTAATTGCTTTAACAGCAAGGCGCAAATCCTGTCTGAGGTAGGGCTGGGTGATTAACAGGCAGCAATAAAATTTATGCCAATAACAATAAGCTTTGACATTTTTACACAATATAGAGCCTTTGCAGCTGACCCTTTCAAATTTCAAACATAATACTTCTCAGTCGTTCAGTCGGCAATTTTAAATCTGAAAGCTTCACTGTGATGCTGCCTTCCTAAGCTACAGTTTGATATGATTAGTTAAAGGTTTGTGGAAGGATATCATTTCAAATTTCATGCAAGAAAAAAGTCTCACTCGCCTCACTGCGCTCAGCTCTGAAAAGACCATCTTATTTTCACTTTTCATCACTAAAGGACAGATTTGGACAGTGAACTGAAGCAAAGCAGTTTATTATTGTACTTTATTTTACAGTGTCTGGCCTGTGTTTATACTAGGGTTATCAGTTATAAATGATATATTTTCAGCACTAACATCATTCAACATGATAGACTGAAGAGTTCTTAGTTCAGTTTTTCTGTGGTCTGTTCCTGAATCATGTATGTCAGTCTAAATGACAACTACGGAGCTAGATTTGCATTTTTAAATCTGATAGCATTTTTAATCCTGTTCAAACTTCTTAGCTAAGTATGTAAGTATGTTTTACATACATACAAACATATATCCAGCTTACAAAAATAATCTAAAATCCTTTCAAGTTCATTCTTCTTAACTTGCCTACAGCACATTACAGTGATCACTACCAACCACAAGAATGGATCAAACTTCAGTTTGGCCATTTACATAGTTATTATAAATATATATTTTACTCTTGTACTAAATTCAGAGAGAGAGCAAGTGAAGAAGTGGTTGCAGTATGAGGTTGCAGTATGCTGTGTGTGTATTGTAGGTAATGCTGCCTATCCATTGCAAGTAACTCTGAACTGGGGCAACACAGTTTAACCTTGAAACTTTGAAGGTGCACCATGAAAATAAAAAACACAAACCTGCAGGGACCAATGCATCACCCCAACAATGAGCCCCTGCAAACTTCTTTTCAGCGGTTAGATTAGAGCAATCGCTCAGTGGAGGACAAAAAATGGTCAACAAGTTCCACATAACATAGCAAAAAAGGAACTCCCATTTACAAAATTCCAATCAAATTCAAATGTGAATCCAACATATAACCCAACATATGTGTGTGTAGACCCCTTACTTCCAGTGAAGGGCAATCTTAATGCCTCAGCATACCAAGACATTTTGGACAACGCATTTGCAAAACAACAATACAGTTTATCAGTTTGAACATTAAATATCTTGTCTTTGTAGTGTATTCAATTGAATATAGGTTGAAAAGGATTTGCAAATCATTGTATTCTGTTTTTATTTACGTTTTACACAACGTCCCAACTTCATTGGAATTGGGGTTGTACATAAATGGCGAGCCAGTAGAGAAGGAGAGTTGCTTTAAGGACTTTGGCGTTTACAAACACTCTGTTCACTAAGGCAAGGTAGCACCTTTACCATTTAAGACAGCTTAGGAGGTTTAGCATCTCTCCAGCAATCCTAAAACTTTTCTATACAGCCGCTGTCGAAAGTATTTTGACGACGACCATCACTTCACGGTTTGGGAACCGCTCTGTCCAAGACCACAAAATCCTGCAGTGAGTGATCAGAACAGTTGTACGATGTACTGGACCTGCTCTGCCCTCCCTGCAGAACATCTAAATCAGACGCTGTAAGACCAGAGCAATCCAGGTCATCAAAGACTCTTCCCAACCCAATAACTACCTGTTCCGCCTGCTAAATTCGGGCAAACAGTCCACAGGCCTCTCTTTGTGTAAGTATTATTTGTAGTTACCATCAAATACCTGGGCTGGCTCAATCAATACTCAGCACATGTAATTAAAGCAGCTGTAGAGCACAAAAGAATGATGAAGTTAGACTTGAACTTCCAATCTCTGAGTTGAGATAGCAGCATTCACGCAGCACACCACAAGGCAGCTTCTAAAACTATAAATGGTATAATGTTTCAGTTCAAGTTTATTTATATAGCACATTATCATACACTAAAGGTCATTCAATGTGCTTTACAGAAATAAAATATAAAATAAAATAAAACAGAATACAATAGAATAAGATAATGAAAGAGATAAAAGAAATAAAAGAATACATAAAAGAAAATTTAAAGTGCAGTAGAAAAGCAAATTTTTGAAAGAACGCAGAGGAGAATTGAGCAGTTGGTGCAGATCTGATACTGATGGGCAGTTTGTTCCAGCAGCGAGCTGCATAGTGACTAAATGCCATTTCACCATGTTTAGTTATAGATCTTCTCACCACGAGCTGACCAGCTCCTGCACATCTAAGAGACCTACCAGGAATATATACTTCAAACATATCAGAGATGTATTTAGGACTCAAACCATTCAGTGACTTGTACGCAATGAGTAATGCATTATCAATTCTTTACCGAACTGGGAGCCACTGCAAGGACGTAAGAATTGGAGTATTGTGGAGTAATGATTTGAAAACAGAGTGCGACTAAAACCAGCAAGCGAGTTAGCATCTAAAACTGAGGTCCACAATGAGGGAAAACCAAGCTGAAAAGAAAAATATGAACAGATTACTTACTCACAGACTTACATTAGTGCCATGGCTTGCAACTTAACTTTCTAACAGCTTACTTGCTAGCGAACAGTGATTGCTTGTGAGCTAACTAATGAGTTTATGGGCTGTTTGTTTTTATAAACCAAAATAACAATGACAGACATATTTCATTTCATAAGTGACATAAGCTGTACGGTCTTAAAGCAGATATTCAGACATAGAAAAAAACACATCTGCCCTGTTACTGTTAGCTGCTGGCTGGAGCGTACATATTTCCCTGTCACTTTGAATGAATATGAGCAAAACATCAGTTGAAATACATGACTGTTAGAAATCTGCATGTGTGGTGGTATCTTCATTTATTTGAAAATTCCTCAGATGAGTAGTAATACGTTTGGATGGCTCCATTTAGTATCCCAGGCTATCCAATAAGCAGCATTAGCAGTCAGGTACATGAACCCAGTAGTTCATTTTGAGTTTAGCACCCATCTTATTCCACAGACTGGAGCTCCTGTTTCACATTTTCTGTTTACAACTCTACTAAGGTTGTATCCTCCTACAGTATCCTCCACATTAACGCTAGCTGACTCACATTCACCCACAATGAATGCCAACAGTCTCCACTACACATTTCCAAAATGCTTGGACACTGTCCATCCAATTGCTGAACTGTATACAAGCACACTACACAAGATAAGGACGAACATGTCAGAGTTGGAATGGTGCCAATATCTCAAAATCTGCAGATGGAGTTAAGGTGCCAAAAAACCGAGAGGAATAATAAGAAATGGTGACCTACAACAGACTCTCTCAGAGTATCACTTTTGGGTATTGGGAGTATAAGACATGAGGGCTGTTTATGCAGGACCACTCTGTGGGAAACAACCATGACCCAGTATAGCACAGACTGCATGGGCTTGCGTGTACCACACAGCTTTCTTAAGCTTGTCTGCCTGATTGGGATTTCCGCTTGACTTGAATCAAATGGATACTGAGTGCCATTCTAACAGTGCAAACTGATGTATGTGTGTGTGTGTGTGTATGCATGTGTGTGTGTGTGTCCGAGACAGTGAATAAGAGAGAGAGAGAGACAGAGAAAGAGAGAGAGAGAGAGAATGAGAGTGAGCGCATGGTAGAGACATGAGTGTGTGGATTAGTTTGACTTCCAAACAACTTTCTAGGCAACTGAATCACTACGGACCTGCTGAGAGTGGGACATGGGCCAGCTGGTCTGGTCTGTACCATTTAGACCAATGCCTTTCATTTTGATATCTGTGGGGTTTAACTGCTTAATGCAGTTGCATTTTGTAGTGTTCACTCGCTCTTACTCCACTTTTGAATAACTCAGTGCCAATAATGAGGGGTGTTCTTTCTTGCTCATTCTCTTCCACCTTCTCTCTTCCCCTGCTTGCTCCATCTCGACTTCTCTCACTTCTTTCACTCAGTGTCTCAGCTGCCTTTAGGTTGCCTTAGACAGAATTTAGGTCCCCTGGACAAACACTTTTAGCAAGTAACGAAAACTCAAAGACTAAAATCACTATTCAGATTTTCCTTGCAACATAATGGAAAATCTGAATGAAAACCAGAACATGCATTTCTGTCAGAAAATGCAAGGTGTGATTGCATGGTTGCTATAAAACTAGTGATTGGAAACATCCAAACATTGGTTTTATGGACAAAAAAAAGTTTGTGTAAAAAAAATGCAGCGGCTCTTACCAGGCCATTTATGGGAACATCTGAATGCATAGCAGCATTCACAGGCTGATTATTTTTAATTCAACCACAACAGCCACATGTCTTTTTTTATATAATTGACCTGAGCTTTAGTGTCTGGAAGTCTGTTTTTTCTCCCTCTTTGGCATCTGTACGTGTCACGCCACCGTCTATCTCTCCATTATGTCTGCAAACAGGGCTCGACCATTCTCTCTCTCTTCCAATAAGTTACAGACATCTCTCAACCATTTTTAAGATGATCAATATTCGTCCCCTGATCAACTCAAACCAATCTAAGTTTTATACAAGCGCACAACTACAGATGTTTTGACATGTGAGAGATTCTGAAATTCAGCACAAGCTCCAACGAGAAACGGCGCCTATTTAGGCTATAAAAGTAATAGTAATAATAATAATAATAATAATAATAATAAAAATAAAACTTAAGAAGAACAAGCCAACAAGCCAACAGTTCATTGTAACGCTGTTAACTGTAATAATAAATGACAGTAGCCTTGCTGAAATTGTAAGACTTGCTTACAGACTGTCAAAATGATTGAGTCCGTAGCGCCCCATCTGGATCAACTCTGCTGTAGGCGCACATGACATGGCTTAATACCAGAGTATCCAGCCATGTCACAATATGCAAATAAGTCAACTACCTTCTCGTGTTGTGCTGAAATATGAGTGTGAAAAACTTATATTTCAGTTGATGCAAGAACACAGTCAACCTATTTAACTAATGTTCCAACTCTCCCACCAAACGCCAGCTTTGTTAGTTGTGCGAGAAACTGCCACAAATCACACAAATTAAAAAAATGAGGAACAGAGTTTTAGACCAGAGTCCATTACTACTACAAAACATGAGTATGTTGTTGAGGATGTGACTGAGAAAGCAGAGACGGTGCAGTTGTAACTAGGCTAAATCTAGTGTTATCCAATATCCAATGAGATATTTCACATTTCTTAACAATACCTCAATTAATTTTCAATGTTTTTGAAAGTACACTGATCGTTGTGTAAATTTCAAATACAAACGTATATTTCAAATATGAATCCAGAGAGTAGATTCCATCAACATACGTTTTGTTCTTACAGAGACACTGAGGGGAAAACAGCCATGTGCTTCACTGAGTAGCTGATGAGTTCTGTGCAGACAGGAACTCCCTAAGGTGCACAGGACAGATACAAATATTGACCTTGGCTTTGACGTGAGTGGCGGTTTGCGTTTTGTCTGTGAGTGTTTCTCTCTCCTACTCAAGCATTTGTGAAGTTTTATTTGAGTGTCTGTGTTGAATTCAGTGTTTAATTACTACTTTACTACTAATACAGCTGGTGGCCTACTGGTGAGGGCGTTCGCCCTGCGATCAGGAAGTCGTGGGTTCGAATCCCAAGACTGCTAAGCACCTCTGAGGTACCCTTGAGTAATGTACCGTTCCCACACCCTGCTCCCGGGCGCCGTGTTCCTGGCTGCCTGCTGCTTCACTTGGTGAATGGGTTTAAATGCAGAGGAAGAATTTTGTGCTG
>JBBPCZ010120923.1:0-10090 GCA_037974445.1 Brycinus macrolepidotus | reverse complement strand
GGCAAAACAAAAGGTGTCTGACACATCATGGCATGCAGCTTTACATTCTGTTTGCTAAACTGCCGGACACGACAGGGAAAAAAAAAAGAAAAAAAAAAAGGAATGTGAGAAATGCTAACTTCTGATTTGATAACCTGAGCATTTAAACGAATGCAAACATAAATCTTTGAGTTTATATTTTTTAAAGCATGGTTTAAAAACAAAAATAAACACCTTTACAAAGTTTAACCTATACAGCATTTGTGTTCTGAAAATAAGCTGTGCTTTGTTGTTGAGAGTTCTACCTCACATGATCATTTTGTCAAATGTCTAAAGCCCTCATTAAAGAAGGACTAGGTAACTTCACTTTTACAAAGGCCACAGAAATGCCTTTTGAAAGCCTGACTTTGCTGATGGTTTGTTCTGATGATGATAAGACGTCTAAGCTAAAATTATCTAGCTTATTGATTAGGCCTGATGGTGAGTTAGATCTTCTTGTTTCTTTTTGTGTACATGTGCTGCAAAGGACAAAAGGGAGCCTCCTTTGGTAGCATCTGCCTTGCTGGCTGATACTAGAGTGCTTGCATTGTACCCTTGCTTTATATTATACATACACTCACACTGATCAGCCACATTAAAAACACAGACAAGTGAAGTAAATTACACTGATTATCTCATTACAATGGCCTCTGTGAAGGCGTGGCATATGTTAGACAGCAAGTGAGCAGTCAGTTCTTGAACCTGATGTGTTGGAAGCAGGAAAAAACTATGCAACTGAGCAATGTTCAGCAATGTTGATCTGAGCTATGTTGACATGATCCAAATTGTGTGGACTAGATGGCTGGGATATGTGGTGCTAAGTACCTACCAACAATGGTCCAAGGTAGGACAGCCAGTGAACCAGCGACAGGATCATGGGCTCACAAGGCACACTGACTCGTGTGGGGAGTGAAGGCTAGTGTGTCTAGTCTGATCCCACAGAAGAGCTATTGTAGCACAAACTGCTGAAAAAAGTTAATACTGACTCTGATAGAAAGGTGTCCCAATACAAAGTACATTGCAGTTTGTTGGAAATGGGGCTGTGAAGCTTCAGATTTGTCAGAGTACCTATGCTAATCCCTTTTGCCAAATTAAAGTGCCTACAAGGGGAATGACAAGATTTTCTTTTACATTATGTGGACAACAGTGTGTGTGTGTGTGTGCATATCTGCTGCTAATATCTTGGTGCCAGATACTACAGCACACTTTCAGAGGTCTCGTGGAGCCCAAGCCTGGTCAGAACTTGTTTGACAGAACAAGGGGGACCCAAACAATATCAGGACAGAAGAGGGTACTATCCAAAAAATGTAATATTTGACTGCTTGACCTACACTTGTCTGTTTTGTCAAGACATCTAAACTTTTTTATTTGTGGAGGACCTGGTTTTCATACTTCTTTTTTACTAAACTCAACATACAACATACAAGTGGAAGATGGTGTTTAGCACAACATCGGGCTATTATGTGTACCTTGTCATCCCTTATGGATTGGTAAATGCCCCCTAAAATCCTAATTTACTAATGCACCTGTTTTAAAAATGCCTGACATTGCCTACCAATTCACCAGAGAGGTATAAGCCTCAGAGGTGGGACTGGGGCAATTTTGTAGCAGCACGACTGAAGCCCAATTACACTTCACCCATGCGCCTTCTTCTTCTGTAAGAAATCGGAGGCAGAGCACAATAAATGATATGAGGAACTGTGAGCTGCTTGCCATCAAAGTGGTGCTGGAGGGGTGGCATCAACAACCCTTTCTAGTACTGACCACCACAATCTTGAGTATATCCGGCAGGCAAAATGCCTAAATTCATGTCAAGCCTGATGGTTGCTGTTCTTTATTCATTTAAGAATTGTCCAAAGTCGGACTTCCGGTTGTGTAATGTAGAGGACGGCCACGCTGAGCGACAGCTCCCACATTTTTCCTAATTTTATTTGCACAACTTATAGATTTACCCTGGTTTACCACACTAGTCGGATACAGGCAACCTTTACTGCGTTTCAAACCGAGATTAGTAGACGATGTCGAGATTGCAGCATCAAGGGAAAGAAAGTGCTTTCACTCAGGCAGCCTCTATGGCTAAGATAGCAGAGTCGCTAACTGTTAATAGCCTAGTGCACAAACTAGAGAAAAGCCGAGAAAGCCTGGCTGTAGAACTAAAAACATAACTCTCAACCTCATTGGAAAACTCCCTTGCCCCCATACGGACATCTCTTGAGACCATAATAGCTGTGTTGGACTCACACAGCCAAAAGATAACAACTATGGAGGACACACTCACTACCCACAGTGATGAGCTAGCCAAGCTAACAACGAGATTGGCTCAACTTGAAAAAGTAAACGCTGCATTAGCCTCCAAAGCAGAGGACCTTGAGAATCGATCCAGGCGACAGAATCTAAGGATTGTTGGCATACCTGAAGGTGCTGAAGGAGGCTCGCCAGCACACTTTGTCTCACAGCTCCTACACAATGTCATCGGTGATGAGATATTTCCAAAACTGCCAGAGCTGGACAGAGCACACCGAACGCCAGCACCAAAGCCGACCCCGGGTCAATGTTCACAGGCTCTCATTGTCAGATTTCACCGATTTCACGACAAGGAGCAAGTTATTCGCTGGGCCAGGTCGCAGAAAGGGGATATAAAGTTCAAAGACAATAGGATCCTGTTCTTCCCTGATATGAGCGCAGGTTTGGCCAAGCAATGAGCAGCATTCAGAGAGATCAAGGCTAAACTCCACAACGCTGGAATTATGTTCGCTCTCCGCTACGCAGCATGCTTGTGCATTACCATTGACGGGAATAAGCACCATTTTGATACCCCAGCAGCAGCAGAAACGTTCTACGCACAATTTAAAAACTCTTTGACCAAAACTGCTGAAGATGATTAATGCTTATGGACATGGATCGGAAAGACGGTATGTTCTGACTAGAGTTCTGAGTTTCTTAACATCCGCCTGGGTGTTATTATGTTAATGGGACTATTGCACTACATTCCCACACCTGCCTGATGACAACCCGCCAAATATTCTAGTTAAACCAGTAAGTCATATGAGGCTGACATCCAAGCTATACACATACATTCTACAATCTGACCCTTCTCCACTAGACAAAATCAAACAGGAATGGGAGGCTGAGCTGGAAGTCCAATTTCAGTACGCTTGGTGGGATAAAGCCAAACTACAAGTTAATCACTCCTCATCCTGTGCCCGTCTCAATTTAATACAATTTAAGGTGTTACACAGGGTACACTTAAGTAAAGCCAAACTGGCAAAAATTTTTCCTGGCACTAGTGAAAACTGTAAAAGATGTGCCTCTGTCCCATCGCACCTAGCTCATACCTTTTGGTCCTGCTCAAAGCTGACAGGTTTTTGGATAAACTTTTTAAGATTATTTCTGTAGTTCTTGATACTGAAATAGTACCTTGCCCACTTATTGCTATTTTTGGAGTCCCCCTGAACTACTCTAAGTTCACTACACAGAAGTTACATGTCCTATCATTTGCTTCTCTGATTGCCCGTAGATGTATCCTCCTACACTGGAAATCACCCAAATCCCCAGCAGAACACATCTGGTTAACTGATGTAATGTCATTCCTGAAGCTGGAAAAGATAAAATTTTCTTTCAGAGGGTCAACTGAGAAGTTCTACACTACATGAAAGCCTTTCTTATCTTACTTTCGCAAAATATCTTCAGCCCCCGTTACTTAATCCCAAGAAGAAAACATTAAACTGGAAAAAGTTGGCATAACCTACTTTGTATTCTTTGCTGTAGCACTTTTAATTAGGAGTATGGATTAGTGTGAAGGTGGGTGGGAAGGGGTGTTTTTCCCTTTCTTTCCTTTTTTTAAAATTTATTTTATTTTTTTAAATTTTCATAAATTAATTAATTAATTTTATTTTATTTTATTTATTTATTATTTTTAAAATATTATTATTTTTATTTTGCATTAATGTTAGTTGTTAGTTGGTTCTGGTAAAACTGTAAAACTGGACATTTTTATCTTTGTACTGGGATGATGTGTATTATGAATCAATGTCCTAATAAAACAATATTCTAAATAAAAAAAAAGAATTATCAAAGGTCTGCAGAGGCTGACACATTGTCAACTTATGTAACTTAGAATATTCACACACAGTATTAAACTGCACGATTTGTACACACTTACATATATATAAATGCAGATTCATGAAGTTGGAAATAAGAGTGGAATCTGTGGCCACGTGACAGAATGGGCTCATACTACACAAACGACGCATCATCCAGGTATCTACCATACTTTTGAAGTCAAACAATGGAAATATTGGTTGCCCACATTCTCCTATAACATTCATAATGTGACCACAGAGGTACTCCAGCATGAAGAACCTAGACGAGGACTGTTGCTTTATCATTTTTAAATCTCTTACCCCTGTTCTACAGACTGCAAGGACTGTTCCAGCATGTGTAAATGGCATCCCAGAGGTTGTCCTGTTGTACACTAAGTGTGGAAAGCATTTCACAGTAAATTGGGGGTCACCGTTGGCCTGACCTCGGGGTACAATCCCCAATCTAACAGTCAGGCTGAACAAACCATCCAAAAACTTGGCAGGTTCCTCTGGGTCTATTGCTATGACCAGCAGCACAATTGGGCAGAGTTTCTGGTATGGGCAGAATATACCAGAATTCACTAGGGTACAGTCCCAAGGAATGAAGCTGGGTCCTGGCCCAGGTTAACCTCAGCCAGGATCTTATTAATGAGTTCCATCAAACTCAGCTGGCTAGGCCCTCTTAGCATCCTCAGGGCCACCCTCCTGGTCACCCATATCTGCACGACCCCATCTGCACTCTGCTTGGCGGCCGAGATGTTCTCATCCACTGCTGGGTGGCAGTCCTGAAGGGGTGTACTGTTACAGCCACATCTTCAGTGCCATGCCCCGGGCGGCCATGGTCTCCAGAATACTGAACCTGTGCTCCCCCACCCCATTCTCACTTCCCTTTTTGGTTTTTCCAATGAACGAGTCCATTCCCTGTCCTGTCTCTGTGTGCCTTGTTTATGTGTGATGTTTGTTTCTTTTTCCCAGCTCTGAGCTCTGCTAGTAGTTATGCCTGCTTTGTGTTTCTGTTTCAATACAGTGCTACACTACTCTCTGAGCGACCGGACACTTTATCTCCTTTGTAGGGTGAAGGATGATGTCAACTCATCATTGTGAGTTATTGTGCTTACTGTTCGATTGGTTAGATTGGTTAGACTGGTTGGCACAGTGTTGATTTCCAGGTCAGAAGCGGGTACTGTCCAAAAAATGTGAAATTTGATTGCTAAACCTACACTTATCTGTTTGGGCAAGACATCTAAACTGTTTTATTTGCTTTTTTCTGCCACATTCTCTAAACAGTTGAGACTTACCCAGCTGCTGAGTAGGAAGAGGTCTTGGTTTTGATAATTCCTTAGTCACTGTTAAACAAGAGTTACATGTGATTAAAATTCTATACTCTTTAGACATGAATGACAAATCCTTAGAAAGAGTAGGAGAGACTTTTGAAAAATTGCTAGGAACAGTGTAATCTAAAGGTAAAAGGGGGTATTGTCTGCTAATATTTATGTCTGCCTTGTGTTTCTCTGGGAATCTGTTTCAGTACAATGCTACACTACTCTCTGTACGACCGGACACTTTGTCTCCTTTGTAGGGTGAAGGATGATGTCAACTCATCATCGTGAGTTATTGTGCGTGAGTTGTACCTGACTATTATGATTTCCTTTTGTTTGCTTTCCCTCCATTTTGATTAGAAGTATTGAGATCAACTCCTGCAAGAGCACTTATATTCTCTGCCACACAAGGCCATCATGACACCACGTCATAAGAGGGTACTGTCCAAAAAATGTAACATTTAACTTCTTTTTGACCTACATTTATCTTGTTGCTCAAGATTTCTAAACTGTTTTATTTGCTTTTTTATGTCTCATTTTCTGAACAGCTGAGACTTACCCAGTTGTTGAGTAGGAGGAGGACTTGGTTTTGATGATTCCTTTTTAATCTTTGTCACTGTTAAACAAGATTTATGTGTGATTAAAACTCATTTAGAAGTGAATGACAAATCCTCAGAAAGAGTAGGAGAGAAGTTTTGAAACATTGTCTGGAACAATATTAATCTAGAGGTAAAAGGGGATATTGTCCTGTAATGTTTTACTGCTTGACCCTCACTTATCTGTTTGGTCAAGACATTTAAACTGTTTTATTTGCTTCTTTATGTCTCATCCTCTGAACAGTTGAGACTTACCCAGTTGTTGAGTAGGAGGAGGACTTGGTTTTGATAACTTTCCCATCTTTGTCTCTGTGAAACAAGAGCTGCATATGATCAAAACTGACTCCATACATTTAAGAGTAAAAGAGTAGGGGAAAGTTAGATTGGTTGCCACAGTGTGGATTTCCAGAATGGAAGTGAGTACTGTCCTGAAAATGTAAAATCTAACTTCTAAACCTACACTTATCTGTTTGGTCAAGACATCTAAACTGTTTTATTTGCTTTTTTCTCTCTCATCCTCTGAACAGTTGAGACTTACCCAGTTGTTGAGCAGGAGGAGGACTTGGTTTTGATAACTCCTTTTCCACCTTTGTCACTGTTAAACAAGAGTTACATGTGATTAAAATTCTATAGTCTCTGGACATGAATGACAAATCTTTAGAAAGAGTAGGAGAGACTTTTGAAAAATTGCTAGGAACAGTGTAATCTAAAGGTAAAAGGGGGTATTGTCTGCTAATATTTATGCCTGTCTTGTGTTTCTCTGGGGATCTGTTTCAATACAATGCTACACTACTCTCTGTACGACTAGACACTTTGTCTCCTTTGTAGGGTGAAGGATGATGTCAACTCATCATCGTGAGTTATTGTACTTGAGTTGTACCTGACTATTATGATTCCCTTTGTTTGCTTTCCCTCCATTTTGATTAAAAGTATTGAGATTAACTCCTGCAAGTGCACTTATATTCTCTGCCACACAAGGCCATCATGACACAGGTCATAAGAGGGTACTGTCCAAAAAATGTAACATTTAACTTCTTTTTGACCTACATTTATCTTGTTGCTCAAGATTTCTAAACTGTTTTATTTGCTTTTTTATGTCTCATTCTCTAAACAGCTGAGACTTACCCAGTTGTTGAGTACGAGGAGGAATTGGTTTTGATAATTCCTTTTTAATCTTTGTCACTGTTAAACAAGACTTAAATGTGATTAAAACTCATTTAGAGGTGAATGACAAATCCTCAGAAAGAGTAGGAGAGAAGTTTTGAAATATTGTCTGGAACAGTATTAATCTAGAGGTAAAAGGGGGTATTGTCCTGTAATGTTCGACTGCTTGACCCTCACTTATCTGTTTGGTCAAGACATTTAAACTGTTTTACTTGCTTCTTTATGTCTCATCCTCTGAACAGTTGAGACTTACCCAGTTGTTGAGTAGGAGGAGGACTTGGTTTTGATAACTTTCCCATCTTTGTCTCTGTGAAACAAGAGCTGCATATGATCAAAACTGACTCCATACATTTAAGAGTAAAAGAGTAGGGGAAAGTTAGATTGGTTGCCACAGTGTGGATTTCCAGATTGGAAGTGAGCACTGTCCTGAAAATGTAAAATCTGACTGCTAAACCTACACTTATCTGTTTGGTCAAGATATCTAAACTGTTTTATTTGCTTTTTTCTCTCTCATTCTCTAAATATTTGAGACTTATCCAGTTGTTGAGCAGGAGGAGGACTTGATTTTTATAATTCCTTTTCCATCTTTGTCTCTGTTAAACAAGAGCCGCATGTGATTAAAACCGACTCCACGTTTAAGAGTAAAACAGTGGAGGAAAGTTAGATTGGTTGGCATAGTGTTGATTTCCAGGTCAGAAGTGGGTACTGTCAAAAAATTCCTCAGAAAGAGTAAGAGAGAGTTTTGAAAGATTGCTAGGAACAGTGTAATGTAAAGGTAAGAGGGAGTATTGTCCTGTAATATTTGACTGCTTGACCTGCACTTATCTGTTTGGTCAGGTCATCTAAACTGTTTTGCTGTTGTCTGTCTCATTCTCTAAATATTTTAGACTTATTTTATGTTGCTTTTGTATGTTTCATCCTCTGAACAGTTGAGACTTACCCAGTTGTGGAGAAAGAGGAGGACTTGGGTTTGATAATTCATTTTCCATCACTGTTAAACAAGAGTTACATAAGATTAAAACTCTGTACCCATTAGAAGTGAATGACAAATACTTAAAAATAGTAGCGGAGAGTCTTTGAAAGATTGCTTGGAACAATGTTAAGAAGCAGGTACTGCCCTGTAATATTTGACTGCTTGACCCACATTTATCTGTTTGGTCAAAAAACATCTAAACTGTTTTATTTGCTTTTCATGTCTCATTTTCTGGATAGATGAGACTTACTCAGATGCTGAGTGGGAGGAGGACCAGGTTTTGATAATTCATCTTTGTCTCTTCTAAATAAGAGTTACATATTATCAAAGCTGATTTATCTGCTTGGCGAACACATCTAAATGTCACAGTGTCTTAATGTGGTGACATTCTTAATGGCATTCACTTTGAAAGGCTTCTGCTTGATTAACTTGTGAATTCAAGTCTCCATAAAAGCTTCTCCGGCATAAGTATGTCTCAGGTCTCATACTGGTATAACTCAAGCAGGACAACTGCTCATGGACAACGGTGCTGATGAAATGCATACTATTTTTGGTATTATAGATGCTCTCTGGAAGGATGAGTCTTTAGAAGCTTTTTGAAGATAGAGAGGAATTCTGTTGCTCTGGTCATCTTTGGCAGCTCATTCCACCAGCAGGGAACTACGAATGAGAAGAGTCTGGACTGGGTTTGCCTTGTGTGTAGGAATGGCAGAGCCAGACAATGTTCCGGAGGACAAGGTGCAAAGGAACATAAGTAGAGTAGGAACATAAGCCTGAATGATAGGATTAAGGATAGGATTGATAGGATTGATGTCCCAGTGGAAAAGGTTTGCTCAGATTTCTTAATCCTGGAAACTGACAGTTTAGCAATCAGAGACTATTTGAATGTCCTTGTGCTTTCACTAGGGATCAGAAGGCCAGTACCCTAACAAAATATCTATGGGAACAGTTTTTAGGGCATTGTGTTTTGTTCCAAGAATGTGTAATATTCATATCACCTGAAGGGTAATCCAGTGAGGCGTTTTAGTCAAACTCTTCTTGTTTTGAACCATAGGTGTGAGTTTGTAAAACCTCTTACACATGCCGGCACCAAGAATGAGGTCACCTGATTTAGTCCTTAAAAGTTAATGTTTGGGAGACATGCAAGATTACCTGTTGACGCCGTCTTTAATTTAACAGTCGGGTGGGACAAAACAGTGTCTCATTCACTTGGAGATCTATCTTAAATCGTACACATGAATGAAAACTATAGGTGTCTAATTTAATCTAATAAATATCACCAAAGCCTGAAAGCTAATCTCCCACAGTCAGCGAAGAAGCTGGAAAAGAGTAAAAATATGATGACCTTCATCATTCCTAGATTTGAATAGTTTTAGATTTAAAGCATGCTGAGCAAGATGTCCTACTGTATGAATATATCTGGGTTAGATGTGTTCTACACAGATTTAGTTATTTCAGAATACTAACAATAATAAAAATACAACAATTCTAACTGAATATACTACTATATACTATGAACTCACTGAAAAGTCTATATTATCATTACCATTATTTGTTGCGTTCAGTGGCATTACATTTGCAGAAGAATGCATACTGTCACAAGGATCCAGGTTTTGTGTGTGTGTGTGTGTGTGTGTGTGTGTGTGTGTGTAGTTCCTCCGGGCGTGACAGCCCAGTGCAAGCAGGAGTCTGCTGAGTGGCTGTCAGGCAAGGAGGAACGCTCTCACCTGTGTTGTGTTTGCTTAATAACCACTCATTGTGCCAATGAGTGGTTCTGTTATGTGATTGGTTGGTTTTATGTCTGTGTCTCTGTAAAGCCCCGCTGGTCCAGGCAGTCAGTGCTTGGGGTTTTGTTTAGTTTATGTTTCTGTGTGCTTGTGCCTGTTATCTGTTTCAGTCGAGCTGAAAGCCTCTGAACCAACTGAGGCGCTTCACCGC
>JBBPCZ010120922.1:0-10091 GCA_037974445.1 Brycinus macrolepidotus | reverse complement strand
CCCCCACAGATCGCATCGGCCACAGACATCCCAAAATCTAACTCTTGCCTGTCTTCAAAACTTGAGAGCCCTGATTATAAGTGGACTTCAAAAAAGATTACAAATAAAGCAGAATTAATCTATATAAAATAGGCCCTATAAAACGTAAACAGTTGATTAAAAAGTAGCACATTTTCTTTGTTTCTGCCTCTTTTTTGCACTGGAACCGCAGGGCTAATGTTGCTAACCTGTAATGGAATCTTATGCCATCTTGTTGGCATCATGCAGTGATGCCAGATTGATTCTAACACTTCCAGCCCAAAAATGCTCAAACCCAAAAAACATATCAATTATACTACCAAATAATACAGAATAATGACACTAATAATAAAGAATAAGCTTTGTAAGAAGATATGATCATATGGTCATATAAATGGTAGATTAAAAAATCGTGTTTTTTCTTTTTTTTCTGCGTTTCTGCACTCTGTCACCTCAGACAGTGAAGTTAGCTTCAGGTGAAAACAGGCGCTGCTAATGTTTTAAAAAAAGCAGACCAAGGACACTGGTTCACACACACATATACACACACACACACACACACACACACACACACACACACACACACACACACCGTCCTTGGGTTGAAGTGATGTCAATTTCTGAGAAATGCTTAACAGCCTACGAACAAACTCGACATGCAAGGACCATCGGAAAAAAAAAGAAAGCGCCCCCCCTCGGTTGGCTGCACTGGGGCGAGTCGGGCGGAGTGACAGTGACATCACTGCGACTGCTAAATCACAGACGAGGCGCTCAGTTAAGCTGCTAATGCAAGATAGATGTATCCTTGCAGGTCTGGATGTTTTATTAATGCTGTGCTGGTTAGAATCTGTACTATATGCTTGATACACACCTGCGTTTCAGGACAGAGTTCTCCACGGGCACAGCGCTCATCCAGGGCTACTTATCTGCACGGTAGCGGCTCTGTAGTCAGGCCACAGGTTTGAGTCTCAGCTGGGCCAAGCGCCGTCCGTCTGCTGGAACTGGTCCAACAGACAGGAGGGGCTTCGACCATACAGGAGACTAAAATGCTGGCTGTGACCCCACAATGACCTTTATTTGAATATAAATTTGTTATATATGAAGTATATTCATTTTTCACTTTTATTAAAATGTTATTTTATGATTCATGTGTGATATCACACTTATGGTGCAACACTAGTCACTCTGGAGGGTTTACATCATATTCACACTATGCTGTTACATTGTTTTATTGTCTACTTATTGTTTTGTTTCTGCCATAAATTGTTATATGTTGCATCCATCCATCCATCCATATTCTGAACTGCCTACCCTTAACCAGGGGCACGAGGGGTGCTGGAGTCCTCATATGGTAAAAGGAGGAGAAACCAACCGAGCAGGTCACCAGTCCATCCCAGTAGATGTTCAGTTATCTCAAATCAACTTGTTTATGTGGTTTCAGACCCTGCATGAGTCACTCTTATCTTAACACTGACTGATGTAGTGTGGTCTCATGCATGTACATCCTTCCCTGAGTTCGAATAGTGTTATCCTGTAGGTAAACGTTCTTTCGGAGGTGTTAGAAGTGCTGTTCATTCCCTATTCTGTTTGATTTACTGAAGTTTGAGCCGTTAACTCTTAAATAGGGACTTTTTTTTAAACAGTTCTGTCTGTTACTGTGTGCGTTTTTGTGCTTGTGTGTCAGTGTTCTACACCAAAATTCGACAATCCCTTACTTAATGTTGTAAATTGTATTTGCTCCAGTTGCACTGCCTGACTGCTGAGCAGCTAAATATCTCCTCATCAGTGAGACGATGTTCACCGTGATGCTGGTGTCACTCGTTTGACTTTGACTCGTACAACAGGATGATTCTGTTTGTTGTTCAACAGCACAAGCTGTGGTTCCGATGTTACAGTGCCACAGTAGTTATGAATGAATATGTGGGGATGATAAATACTGCATAAAGACGGTTTATAAAGACGTGTAACCAAAAGATGTGTTGGTGTTACTATGACGCATGTCAGGTGGCTCAATAGTTGCGCAAAATGTAAAGATTTGTTTTCCAGCATCAAACAGCGAGTGTGTGTTTCTTTGTTGTGTGTGTTGTGCTCTTGAGTGTCCTGCATGGTGCTCACTCCATCTGTCAGTTGGTCCGTCAGCTGTTCGAGTTTAGTGTGATTTAGTTATGGATCGTCTGTCAGATGTACAAACGTATTACTATAAAACTCTAAGTGTAAAGATGATGGTGTATGAGCTGTAATCTTGAATCTCCATTAATCTGCAGTGTTACATCAGCAGTTTGTTTGTTGCCGAACGTTCCAAAATACACCAGTGTGATGGTGGTACGCTTTAATGGAAAGTAGTCAGGCGGTGCAACCATGTGATGCTACACTCTGAAGGGTTAACACTTGGCAGGAACGGTGTTTACGGAACATAAAGTAGGTGTTTGGGTTCATAAGTCAAATGCATTCAGAACATTCAGCCCTATTTCTGCGGTACACTAATACAACATCAGGCTGTGTGTGTGTGTGTGTGTGTGTTTTCTGTTCGGATAAAAGCGCTGCCCCGGCTGCAGGCAGGGCAGAGAGAGAGGGACTCATCTACAGTTTGTCATCAATATTTCAGGCGCTCATATTTGCTTCATGGAGCTACGAGGTCACTCCTCCACTAAAGAAGAACCATCCGTTTTCTCTCTGCCTCTCTCTCTCTCTCCCCCCTCTCTCTCTCTCTCCCTCTCTCTCTCTGTCTCTCTCTCTCTCTCTCTCTCTCCTTCTCTCTCCTTCAATCTATTCTATATGCGCTCTCTCTCTCTTTACCCCTTGTCCTCTCTCTTCTTTCTTTCACTCTTGCTCTCCTCTTTACGTTGTCTCTTTTACTTGCATTCTCTCTCTGTCTTTTTCTTTCTGTCATGTGACATCTCTCTCTCGCTCTCTCTCTCTTTCTCTCACTTTCTCTTTCTCTTGTGTCCCTTTCTTTCTTTCTTTCTTTCTTTCTTTCTTTCTTTCTTTCTCTTTCTCCCCCGCCCCCACCAACCCCCTGTAATTTGGAAATTCCTGTGCACCACCCACCTCAGCCCCCATCCCCACAAACCCCCCTGCAATCTTTAGCCTGGCAGAGCCAGGGAACACTGAAATCAACCGTGCTGCCAAACCTCCTCGAAAAGAACAAACACACACTGTAGTCTTACAGCGGCGCCGCGTCCCTCAAACTTCAGTGTAGAATTCGATTAGTGTAAATCATCATGGATGGTGCAGGAGAGGTGAGTTTCTTATTGCATTAACACTTAATCTCTGGATGGAAGGGATACGGCGAAGACAGGGGGCGGCTTTTTTAAGGTTCCTCAGCACTTCAGACTGCTGCATTATTCAGTGTTTCCTCACTGCAGCTTTATCTCCAAGTCAATACGAGAATATGAAATGAAATGGGGGTGATGTACACTAACAGTCCACTTTATTATGAACACCACCCTTGTACTTCCACTCACTGGCCACTTTATTGGAAACACCTCACTTACTTCCGCTTGCTGGCCACTTTACTGGGAATACCTCCCTCAAATTTCCACTTGCTGGCCACTTTATTGAAAACACCTTCCTTGCTTACGCTCACTGGCCACTTTGCTGGGAACATTTCCCAAGAAGTTCCACTCACTGGTCACTTTACTAGAAATACCTCCCTTAATTCCACCCGCTGGCCACTTTATTGGAAACACCTCCCTTACTTCGACTTACTGACCACTTTACTGGGAACATTTCCCACAAAGTTCCACTCACTGGTAACTTTACTGGAAACACCTCCCTTAATTCCACCCACTGGACGCTTTACTGGAAACGCCTGCCTTACTTCCATTCACTGGCCACTATAATGGAAACACCTCCTTTGTACTTATGCTTCCTGGCCACTTCACTGAAAACACCTCCCTTACTTCTACTTGCTGGCCACTTTATTGGAAACACCTCCTTTGCTTCCACTCACTGGCCACTTTACCAGGAAGACTTCCCACAAATTTCCAATCGCTGGCCACTTTATTGGAAACACATAACTTCCTTATAACTCAATTGCACATTGGAGTTGCACAATTTATCAGCACAGCAGTGGTGAACTGTTCTCAGCACAGCAGTGATACTTACACGTCAGTTGATTAGTAGTGTGTGTGGTGCTTGTACGAGTGTATCAGGCATGTCTGGGGTTTGGAACACACTGCAAGGTCTACTTCCCAAACTATCCAGCAAAAAAGCAGCTCTGTGGGCAGAAACTGACCTTTCTAACTGTACACCAGAAAGATGGAGCCATAAATGAGGGGTTTCTAATAAAGTGGGCTTGTGTGTTTTGCTGTGGATTCTTCTATCCATGTTTGCTTGCTGCCTATAATGGAAAACTGAAATAAAAGGAAACACAATCTGCTTGGCATTAGTGGCCGCATGTTTTACTCATTATGCATCACTCAGCAAACATCACTTGTGCTTTCAGGGCTAATTTTTTCGGCCGTGTTTCGGGCTGTGTCCTTCAAGTGTAAGCGATCCTACAGTCCAGCAACGTACCGCTTCTGTTTTCCTGCTTAGCATTCCTGGCAGTCAGGCCTCAGAAATAGGCTGGGTAAAGCAATTTGGCATTATTATTTAGGGAAATGACAAATCAGATACGTTTCTTGCACGTCTGCGCGGATTTGCTCAGCCGCTATCAGATTTCTAAATGAGGGATTATTCGGCAAAATGGAAATCCCTCTGCTGAATTCAAACAACATTAAAATGACAGAGGTATCGGCTCAGCGGAAAGAACGCCAGCAGATCGGGACACAGCAGGGAGAAACAAGGGACTGCAAGAAGGTGATTGGGTTCAGAGAAAATTTGATCCGGAATAGCCCGATATACGTTTACAATGATCCATACCAAAAGCTGCTATTTCGTTCATGAAGTTTTTCATGAATTTTTGTTTTGCATTATCACTGCAGTGGCCTGGAACGTGTCCACATTTTATATCAATGGTCGTGCGGCGGTGAATTGGGCTGAACTGGGGGTCAGTGAAAGAAAAAAAGCTGAGAGGAACCAAAACTCACAAGAAGAAATTCCCTTAGAGCATGAGGAACAACTGCTGAGATGAACCAAGACTCGCAAGGAGAAACTATTTGTGACATGAGGATGAAGCACTGAGTGGAACCAAAACTCACAAGAAGAAACTTTCTAAGAACATGAGGAAAGATCGCTGAGAGGAATCAAGACTCACAAAAAAAAAAACTCTCTAAGAGCATGAGGAAGAATACAAGAATACAGTTAGAATACAAATAGGACAAGTTTTCAAGAAAGTTTAAACAGAGACACTGGGATCATCCCGAGGAAAGATCCAGTGCTGATGATCTGTTATTGGTGTGGAGGACATCAGACAGTAGATGTAGAACATGGAGGGGAAGAAATTCAATATGAGCCTCGGGCCGGATTACGACTTCCAAAAACAGGTCAGGAGGCCATGCAGAGGTCAGCAACCATGAAGCTCATTACTAATCATGAGTCGGCGAAGGATATGGAGTTTGACTATCCGTTCAAATCGATGGAGCATCCAGAGAGTACTTTGATCAATGCTGTCAGGAAAGACAGTTTTTCAAGGTGTAGATTTGTCCTAAAGTATCGTAGATGGGTGCATAGAGACATAGTGATTAGTCTCTCTGCAGTACAGAATGTTCAGTGCTGGGTACATTCTTAGCACTCTGGGTTTGAAATGAAATAATGCCTGAAGGTTCAGAGCACTTTTCAAGGTTCTTTCAGAGATGTTGACTTGTTTTCTAGAGAGAAAACAAATGTGATAGCCATTGTTCCAATGGTGTGGATAGATTTTTCACATGCACATGGACCCAGGAAAACTTTGGAAAAAGCAAAAGTAACCAGAACTGTTTGTTTACTGTTACTTCAGTGTTGGAAAGTAGGATCAAACTTCATAACAGCTTTTGGTGTCTAACATCAATTATTTCAAATTTTCACACAAAGGAACCTGCAACTGCCACATGTTGGCAACTGTTGCATTTGGAGTCTTGCCCAAGGACACTTGTGTCAGTTTCAGACCAAGATAGCCCCAAGCACTAAGTAAAACAGGCAACAATATTTATTCCGTAAATCATTAGATTACGAAAATGAGATACTGGGACATTTCCAAAACCAAAGGGCAGTCAATTATACCAAGGAGGCAAGTACAAGAGTCCAGAAAGGCAAATCCAAATCAGGAAACAGAACAAAGGGGCGAGACAGGAATTAAAGTCAGGAAATACAGGTTTTGTAATTCAAACCAGATACACTGAATAACAACCAGATACAACAAATGCTCGGTATGCAGTGATAGTCCACGGAAATTTTTGCAAATCTGAATGCGGACGCCTGAAGTATTTATGTCCATTAATTAAAATCATGTATTTAAAACTCAAGTGAATTAGATCTAGGCATCTAATTCACTTGAGGGGGGAAGGGCGTAGTCTGGTGTTCTGTCTGGTATCCCTTGGTGTAGATTGGTGTATTTGCCTAGAGGGGGACCCCCAGTCTGCTTCTGTTTCATGCCAGTGGGTTTTGAGATCTTTTCTGCAGGGTATGATACAGCAGGTGATGCACCAAATAGGTTGAAAATTGTCCTTCAGTCTGAAGGCCTATATTGAATATCCATACTGGCTGAAGCATATATAAATCTTGACCTTGTATTTACACTGTCCATCCTCATTAGATTTCCACTGATGTGTATGAGGTGATGGAGGAGTGATGGACAAGCACTGTACTACTTGAATAACCCAAGCATATATACCTCGTGTGATCTCTACTGGAGGTCCTTCATCCGGAAGAAGAGCTCATAATATCAAAAGAGATCCTGCCTTTGAGTGCTAATAATTGGGCAGCCTCACCTCCATAAATTGAGAGACCACCGCTCCCCTATATTCTCCAGTCTCTCTCTCGCTGTCTCTCTCTTTCCCATTCCCCCACTCTCTGCTTTCAGTCATTGGCTTTAAACGTTAGATGAAGTCTATTGGCTCACGATTGCATAAGCTTTCATTTTCTGTCATTCAAGACTCAAAGATCCGAATTTATTGCTCCGTAATCAGACACCGGATGGGGAGGCTCTGAATTTAAGCTGCCTGGCATCGTTGTTTTTAAGGCGGCTTTTGTTTCTGCCTATCAAAAAAAGATCTGAGGATTCTTTGTAATTTGCTTAGTGAAGAAACAATAAACAACTTCCAGCATGA
This sequence comes from Brycinus macrolepidotus, assembly GCA_037974445.1. Classification (NCBI taxonomy): domain Eukaryota; kingdom Metazoa; phylum Chordata; class Actinopteri; order Characiformes; family Alestidae; genus Brycinus; species Brycinus macrolepidotus. The sequence continues at coordinate 2,883 of JBBPCZ010120922.1, read as the reverse complement.
GCTCCTGAGATGAGCAGTATTTCCATTTTCTCGGCCAAAATCCGCCCATTAACTACATCTCTGGATTAGACAAATCCAGCCAGGCAATATTTTGAACTCAATATTCGGATAGTTAAGCATGCCGTAAACCGGATTAACTGACATTCCTCAAATGGTTTATGAAATGAGATTGCCTTATCGTCTGAGTTAGCATTTATTAGCTCAATTTTGCAACAGAACGAATGAGGCTCAAATGAGAGAAAGAAAACTGTCAACAAAACAGGCAAGACAGTAAAACAGCAGGATGTACTGCAATATACATACATACATACTTACATACATACTTACATATATATATATGTAAATATATATTATATATATATATATATATATATATATATATATATACAGCCAATAAGAGATTTTTTTTTCCTGGTTATTGCTTTTGCAATTTGTGGGAGTGTGTCTGTGTAAAATGTGCAGGTCACCATTGTTTTATACACTATTGACTACACTTGATTCAAAATTCCAAACAAGACAATGTTTGGAGAAAATTTGAAAATAATACATATAAATAATTTATTATACCTTGGAAATGTTAAACTACACAACCCTTTTACATTATTTTACAATTGTGTGCATGTGTGTGCTCTGTTTCATCCTATCGGCAAACTGAATCAGGAGTGAAGCTGCTGGAATGCAGCACATAGAACAGCTGCTATACAAACACTATTGCACTTACAACACATATGGAGGCATTTCTTACTTTTACACAGTTCACATTGCAATAGTTCATAAAAGAATAGCGACCTGTGCATTTTACACACGCATACTGCTGCATATTGTACAAACAGTGAACAGAAAAAAAGGGGAATGCCTTCTCTCATTTTTTTCCAAGACTGTATACATATATATATATATATATATACATACAGTACTGTGCAAAGGTCTTGAGCCACCCCTCATTTCTTTATATTTAGCTTTGAAGCGCTCTTGAATTCTTGGCTCAAAATTATTTTTTATGCCTGTCAAAAGTAGGTTCAATTAAAGAAGTGGGAACAAATGTTTAATTGCAACGGGCTGCATGGTACCTAAAGATACAAGGAGCCTAGATAAAGGTGCTCCAACCACTCAGCATTCAGCACCACCAGTATACTGATCACCACCTGATCATCTGGAATCATCTTCACAAGTTAGATGGCTTTGTTATGCTTGAAACAAAAAACATTCCTGGACTGACTAAAAGTCCTTCAGGAAGCCTGGAGAACTGCTCCTCAAGACTACATTAAAAATACAAGAAAGTCTTGCTCTTTTTTTTCTTTTTTTTTCAGTGACTCTAATTACAATGCAGATAACTGCACTACCAAACGTTTATTGCACTACCATCTGTCTGTGTCACGCAAGAAAAGAAAACAGTTTTATGACATAAACCTCCATCAGATTAGACATTGTAACATTGTAAGGCTCTCACCCACTCACCCAACTAAGTTAATCTTTGGGTCGTGACATGATACAGTTTATTTAGCCCTGAAGGGAAATTAGCTGTAATGACTGGAAGCTACCGATGGTAAACAAAAGTCAAGTCAATTACATGCCTAAACGCAAAGGAGGTAATTACACTACCAAACATATACCTCACCCGCCATCTGTATGTAGTGCACAGCATACAGATGGCATGTATGTATGCAGTGCTGTGTTTTATACCACCACTCTACCCAGGGCACTAATCCTGGGACCAAGGACTGCACCGTCCCAACCGCAACACATGGTAATAAAACGCACCGCTGGGAATGCCAGTGCTGGAGATTGTCCCATTAAACCCCAGAATGGAAGTCCTGTCACGTTCCGGGGACTCGGGAGGCGGCCGAATGTGAAAGTTATTGATGAGCCGTGTTTGACATTCCGTCTTGTCTGTGTCTCCTCGGCCGTTTAGCTCCCGCATTAGCCCTCGGTTTGCCAGGAGATGGACAATTACGCCCCTTCCGCTAGTCCGCCCTGCCATCTGAGCGCCCGTCGAGTAAACACTAAATAATGCAGATGCAATTTGGACCGTCCGCCGCTTTGGCCTCTGAATGAAATTAATCTGAATGCTTGGAGCGACGCGTGGTATTTCAGAGAGCGACACAAGCCGATGCATGGCTGGTGGCTTTGGCTTGGAAGAGGACACCGAGGCCCCACTTCATTTAGGTCTGGATGGTGAGAGCAAGCCGCAGTTGTCGGTAAACATAGCCTGTCAGTGCTGATGCCTTTTGTGTTTGTTTGTATAAATGCCCACCCATACTTTTTTGGACGAGTGAGTCATTTATTTTGAGGGAGCATTGGTCAGGTTGCTGGCCGTATTGATTCTGGAGTGCGGCTGCCATCTATCATGTTAATCTGTATCAGCACTGGACACCCAGCAAACTGTCATTGGGGCTACTGCTACTACTCCCGGGGAGTGTACTGGAAGGGAGCAATGCCTATTCTCTTTTTTGAGACTGCCCTGGGCACTATAGGCCATGTCCCAAGTGCCCTGTGAATCCTCACATTCACCTGTGCTCCAGACCAGATTGACCATCATAAGCGTTTCTTGCTCTCCTGATGCTACTAATTACAGACTCTAATTGATCCTGTGCTAACTATAGACTCTACTGCTCATCAGTGAGTAAGTCTATGCACTTCTGGCTCATATATATTGTCTCCATAGTGATATTCTATTATTTCCTTGTGCTATCTGGTGTTGAGCCTTTTTTAATCTTGGTTATTCCTGATGTTTCTTCCTCTGGCTTTAGGGAGCTTTTTCTTACCTTGGCTAACAGGGGCTCATCAGTTATTTTATATATATATATATGTTGCTAGGTTACGGGGACGCTGGCGAGACTGACGCCGCTCCGTCTGGCATGTTTTTGTTTGGTTTTTTAAAAG
>JBBPCZ010120921.1:0-10091 GCA_037974445.1 Brycinus macrolepidotus | reverse complement strand
GGCTATGCTACATGCTAAGCTAGGCTAAGCTAACGGCTAAGCTAGGTGCTAGGCGTTAGCCTTTTGTTTAGGACTTCATGTCCGTTTTCATGTTCTGTGTGTTCCTTGTGACTGTGTGCATTAAAGACTTTATTGTGCAAGTATTCTCCTGTAAGCCGTCCTCCCTCTACACCCCGACATGACACTAGGTTTAAACTGGGTTTGTGTGTTCTCTACGTGTCTGCATGAATTTCCACCGGGTGCTCTGGTTTCCTCCCACAGTCCAAAGATATGCACATCAGGTGAACTGGAGATGCTAAATTTCCTCTGTGTGTGTGTGCATGCGTGAGTGTGACCTGCATTTTTCCCTGTCAGCACAGGTGTAGGCTCCAGCACCTCTTACAACCCTGGTTGGGATAAGCAGATAATGGATGGAATGGATTTGTTACTGTATAACAGCCTGTGCTGAAAGAAAAGACATGGACCTTTTCTGCATGTCATGCGCTCAGTAGAATCTAACAGCAGTTAAGTTCATTCACTCATGGGCATAAATCAAATGAGTATCTTTTCCTTACTATTATTAAAGCTTGTATGATCCTAGTTGCATATTCAGGTTAATTTTCATGCAGTTATAGAGAGAAATACTTGCAAAAATACTTCCACCTAAAATTATTCTACTTTTAATTAATAAATACATTTATTGAATAGATTTATTAGGTATATTATACCTTCCATTTTAATTGAAATAAAAAATAAGTTCTGAAGGTTAAAAGTAATATGTTGGCTTCAGTTCAAACCTGTCATGTCGGGTATGCTGTAAGGACACACTGCAGGAACCAGCGTTAGTTTTATAGAAAAGTCTTTAATGAATCAAACACAGGAAAGAGCTCACCGAGCTCCAAACACAAACACTACAGTCTAAACAGATACGAAGAGGTTCCAGGAGATACACTACTCCTGCGTGAAAGAACCAGAGCCGAAGGGGATTCTCTCGGTCTTTAAGCAGAGGTACTGTTTCACAGGCTTACCAGCCTGACGAGCGAATTCATTGATATACCACAGTGGTCACGGTCTCACACACCTCATGCCTGCATAAAGAGATGAAGAACAAAACAGTCACTGGTACAAAGGAGATCCAATGGAGCCTCGTGTCACAATAGCTGTGGCTGGAGTAGTGTAAAGCTGCTTCCACTGCCACTAGAAGCTGCTTTCCACCGCAGCGCTCCACTCGGTCCTTAAACAAGTCAAGCTGCTGATAGCAGACACACACAGAGGTTAACTACTTCCACAAAGGCACATACGAACCCGAAAGACGAGCACAGCTGAGAGTTAGCTGTTGCTATGATGTTGATAGGGGTGACCACGCAATGATCTGCTGGGTCGGCAGCCCTTTTAAGCACGGACACAGACAGAGACAACCAATCACACGACGCAAACCATCAAACACTAAACAAGCATCAGTTAACGCAAACACACATGGACATGCTATCAGCCGCCTAGCAACCCAGCTAATGACCACAGTGCTAACAGCTGAGCTGCTTGGCTCCTGACAGCCTCACTCACAACAACAGATGACGTCATCACTGCGTGTCCAGGGCTGCACGTGGTCAGAACTCGGGGGATGGAGTCCGAAGGGGGCGTGACCAAGGTGGACCAGACGTGACAATACCTCAGTAATAACGACAGACACAGGGTTCAATAAATGGGTGTTTATTGACACAGACCAGTAACACAAACATGGTGAGTAAAGATCATTTAACAGGACAATGCCATATGGTTATTGAGTATTCAAGTGTGGCATTTTGTATGGAGCTTTATGAAATATGAAAGAAAACATAGTTGAAATAAACATGAAACAGACACTGAACTAAGAACTGAATACTAACAAACAAAATGAAGAAGAACGAACAGGGAAAACATGGAGCTAGGGGCAAACAAGAGTAGAAACACAATCGAAGCCACAAGTACAAACATGCAGATAAAGCACGGCTGACCAACAAACAAAGAACCAAAGAGGGGCATATATACATGAAGGGAATTCCAAACAGCTGATACGAGGTGGGGTTACAAATACACAGACAGGTGTACACGATGCATGAAGCATGCTAGGGGTGGAGGTACAGAAACCACATGGGGGACAGAACATCAACATAAACCACTTGTAAACATAAGCAAGGTCAGGGAATGACAGAGGGGAGCAAGACGAGATGGGGTAAGATTTATAAAGTAGACAAAACTTCTCCAGTTTTATGGCTCTTTGTTCTCTGCGCGTGGTAAAGAACAGTGTCCAAACTTTTAGAGGGAGATTTGAATTTACCTCACTATATGATCATTCAAGAACAGAATGGCAGAAATAAACACCACACAGTTTTGTTACGGAAGCAGCATCATATACAATATATACAATATAATCTGAGATTAACATAACATTCACCAGAGGAAAATGTTATATTAACACAGACTGACTTCCACTGACTGGAAATCACTATGGAGCTGATTGTGTTAGTAAAAAAAGGGAAAAAAAGAGAGACATTGAGATTGAATGCAATAGACGTTGTGCGTCTGCATGCATATGAAAGTGAAACCAAAAAGGAGATCAGAACAGCATGCTGAGATTCTTCGGTTAAACTGGCTTACCTAATTAGCCAAATAGTGATTTTTACATAGTTTAAAGCTAGTTAAATACTAGTTTAAAGCTAACTAAATACTCAATAAACTAAATAAATCTAATCTCTAATTGTGTCCTCACTGTGGTCATGGTAAGTTTTGAGAGCAAAGAAGCTAGCTTGCAGAGACTTTTAAAAGTTTCACTTATTGTGACTTATGACTATGTGTGTGGTGTCTGATTTCTGTCACTGTTCCTATGCGAGGGACCCCTCTCACTTGTGGAGGCCTGATACTTACATTCTCTTGGTCTAAGAGGTAGACTGTAAACATCTGGGTGGTTAATAAAAGACTGTAAACACCTGGGCAGGTTTCCTGAGACTAAATTAGTTAGCAAGAATCCATATTGGAAAACAAAATACACTTTTACTACTTAGGAAATATTAAGATGTAATATTTATCTGTAACATCATCCCTAATGGACAAACTAGCTTTACACTTCTCATCTGTGGCTCCAGCTTGTAAGCTGGACAGATGATAGGCTGTGTTTATTTGAGGAAACACAATGGATGTCTTTTGTACCTACATTTGGAATGCGATACAGTGTGGAATTGTCCTCATGATAGACTAGCAGAGATGGAGTCTCAATGTGAAACTGTATATTGTCTTTCCAGAACCCTGTGTTGAGTACAAACTCATAAATGTTTTGGGTCTCAATAATGGAGAGGTTAAGAAGAAACCCTGCTTCCATCCTTCGTAGGTGAACAGAGATACTGATAGCGCTACCAAGGCTGTTGTTTAAATCTTTAACCTGCTTTCTAAGATTATTTAGGCTTATTGTATTTGCAGCTGACAGACCAAGTGAGAATAAAGACCCATGGGTAGAGGCTGATGAAAGCAACCCATCCAGGAAATGTTTCTGCAACTTTGTATTACAAAGGTCTTCCAGAGTAACTAGGAATTTATCCAGTTGCTCAAATATGTACATAGTGACCTGCTGGGTGTGTTCCACTGCAACCAAATTGTCCGTCCCCCTGTGCCCCACGGTGTTGGGCTCATAGTTTTTAAACCAAAGCAAGGCAAGCATGCAGACATTAGCACCAGGCTAAAGGCTGACCTGGCCCGACCAGGTCTACCATCCATCCTACTCTCCAGCGTTTGCTGTCTGGACAATAAAATGGACTATCTGTGGCTATAGTGATCTAGCCAGCGTGAAATAAAGGACTGCTGTATCTTTATTTTTATGGAAACATGGCTACACTCCAACATCACAGCCATCTAGCTAGAAGGGCTAGCCTGCTACCAAGCTGACAGAGAAGTCTTTTTGTCTGGTAATAGCCGTGGAGGTGAATGTATGTTTACATATACAAAGCCTGGTGTTCGAACTTGAGTGATTTGCCAATGTTCACCGCAGATAACGTTTTTAATCATAAAGTGTCAGACGTTCTAGTGCTAGTGGTAGCTGCGTATTTCCCGCTGGCTCCAATGCTAACCAGATGCTAGGCGAGCTACATCATTGCTGGTGATTTCAATCATGCAAATCTGGGGTCAGTTCTACTTAAATTCCTACAAAGCTCCCTTGCATGCCCACATCGGTTCCTCTGGCCACACAACTGTGATGTTATTCCCTGCATACACATCACTGCTGAAAAGCTCAAAACCAGCCAGGACAACCATCAGAGTCTCGCCAAGTCTCCCAGCACTTAGGGACTGTTTCGATTGCACAGATTAGAATATGTTCAGAGAAATCACTCCCTACGGCGGCTACATCAACTCAAGAGATGTACACTGACTCTGTGGCCTGCTACATCAGCAAATGCATAGAGAAGGCATCAGCAATGCATCAGCAAATCCAAAAGTGTCACCACAAGAGCCATTGAAACGCTCTGGTCAATGCATTGTGAAGAGAGTGAGATGCTGTTTTCAGCCTTTAACCATCACATAACCATTTTGATTATCCCAACAGGCTTCAAGTCCACCACAATCATCCCAGTGCCAAAGAAATCTACAGTATCCTGCCTGCCCCATTGCACTAACGCCATCTTCATGAAGTGCTTTGAGAGACTCGTCACACATTCAGAGCAACCTCCCCCGTTCACTGAATCCACTGCAGTTTGCATATTGCCCAAACAGGTCGACCAAGGATGCTATATCCTCTGCCTTTCTCTTCTCCCTTTCCACCTGGACAAAAGAGACACATGTTAGAATGTTGTTTATGGACTTCAGTTTAGTATTCAACACCATCATTCCACAAATGACGTGAAACTGAGTGAGTTGGGACTGAGCACCTCCTTGTGCAACTGAATCCTGGACTTTCTGTCAGAGAAGCCTCAGTCTGTCTTCATTGGCAACAGCATTTCTAGTGCCATCAGACTTAGCACAGGAGCTCCTCATGGCTGCATACTCAGTCAGCTACTGTTCACTCTGTTGATACATGACTGCACTGCCAAGTACAGCTCTAAGTACATCACCAAATTTGCTGATGACACAACTGTGATCAGAATCAGAATCAGAAAACTTTATTGATCCCGGAGGAAATTGCTTGTCACATGCACCAGTCACGGGACGCGCATGAGGTCCCGGAAGTGTTGCGTGTCGCAGGGTATATAAACAGGAAGCAGGTATCACTTTGCACTCAGACATTGTCCTTATGCCAGCCCAACTCCAGTTCGGATCTACTGGTACCGTGAATACTCCGGCCTATCTCTCTGTGTTTATATACCTATTGTGTGTGATTGAGAACGTTGGTTCCCGGTGGGAATATTTACTCTCTGGTGGAGCGTTCTCAGATCAAAGAGTGTGGTTTACCGACTCTCTCGTGTATCTCCCCGATTGGGTTCTTCTGCTACGCTACACTGGGCTAACTGTGGTTCAGATACGTTCTTGTCTTGTCTCCGTGACAGAATATCTGAGTCCCGAACAGTGAACACAGCGGACTTTGCCACCCTGGTCGACACGGTGAACCGGCAGGCAGTTGAGATTGTCAACCTGAAACAGGAGGTTGCGGGCTTGCACCAGCAGCTCATGACTCTGGAACAGGCACATCTCAACTTGGCTGTTGCAAAGCTGGCATCCCAGGAGGCGGTCCAAACCCCTTCATCTTCCCATACTCTACCCAAGATGTCTCTCCCTGAAAAGTGGAATGGTGTTGACGGGAAGTGCGATGTGTTTTTGACTAACCTCTCCCTGATCTTTGAGTTCCAGCCCGAATGCTACCCCTCTGACAGCAGCCGCATCACACTTCTCGTCTCCCTCCTCACCGGGCAGGCAGCTGAGTGGGCTACCACGGTCCTGAGGTCCGACACGGACGCCAGCTACTCTTATCTGGATGCGCTCAGGGCCGCGTTTCAACGTCCTGAAAGCCAGGTGGAGGTTGACTCCCGCCTATTGCATCTGCGGCAGAGAGACTGTTCGGTAAGTCGCTATACTGAGGAGTTCCGCACGTTGGCAGTCCAGACCACCTGGAGCGACTCTGCCCTCCAAACAGCCTTCTACAAGGGGTTGGCTCCTCGCTTAAAGGACGGGCGAGAGCTTCCTGACACCCTGGAGGGGATAATTCAGCTCAGCCTCTGCATTGACCTCATCTTGGGAGATCCTTGGCTCCTCCAACACGACCCCCTCATCTCCTGGACCCAACACAAGGTTCTTCAGTGGGGCCCGACCTGTCGGGAGCTTTGTCTCCAGGCGAAGGCTGAGACGTGCTCGGGGGAGTCCAAGGCCCCCGACGTCGACCTGGAGACCATTCCCATCCCGTACCGTGACCTGGTTGAGGTCTTCAGCAAACGTAGGGCTGTCCAACTCCCTCCTCAGAGGCCCTATGACCTGTCCATTGACCTTCAGCCCGGCACGGTACTACGCCGTGGCTGTCTTTTCTCTTTCTCTGCTAGGAAGCAGAAGGCCATGGAAGAGTACATCGTCGAAGGGCTTCGCCATGGAACTATCATGGAGCCTTCATCCTCCCCCGCTGCCGCGGGGTTCTTCTTTGTCAAGAAGAAAGACGGGGGTCTCTGCCCCTGTGTCGACTATCGGGGGCTTAACAAATTGACCATCAACAACCGTCATCCACTCTCTGACCAACACCGCCCTGGACGCCCTCTCTGGTGCCTCCATCTTCACTAAACTGGACTTACGAAGCGCCTACAATCTCGTTCGTATCAGCGAGGGCGATGAGTGGAAGACAGCCTTCATCACTCCCACTGGACACTACGAAACCTTGGTTATGCCATTCGGATTATGCAACAGTCCAGCGGCCTTCCGACAGTTCATCAATGACGTTCTCCGTGACATGCTGCGTAGATGGTGTTTTGCTTACCTTGATGACATCTTGATCTACTCTAAGATCCCAGAGGAGCACACCCAGCATGTCAGGGCACTTCTCAAGAGGTTGCTGGCCCATCTGTAAGTTGGAGAAGTGCGCTTTCCACCAGTGCTCCACCACATTTCTTGGTTTCGTCATCTCCTCCCAAGGTGTGGCCATGGACCCCCAGAAACTGGATGCTGTGCGTAATTGGCCCCTACCCAAGATGCTTAAGCAGCTTCAGCGCTTCCCGGGGTTTGCTAACTTCTACAGACGCTTTATCCGGGGCTTCAGTTCAGCTGCGGCACCTCTTACTGCCCTCACCAAACCATCCACTGTGTGTGTGTGAGAACGTTGGTTCCTGGTGGGAATCTTTACTCTCTGGTGGAGCGTTCTCAGATCAAAGAGAGTGGTTTACCGACTCTCTCGTGTGTATCCGCGATTGGGTTCCCCAGCTACGCTACACTGGGCTAACTGTGGTTCAGGTACATTCTTGTCTTGTCTCCGTGACATTGCTTATGTAATGACTGCAGAGACACACAGAGACAAGAACAATATAAAGTCTAAATAAGATCTAAATAAAAAATCTGTTGAAAAGAAAAAAAAGCTCAATATGATTACCCTGTGCTATGTACAGAAATGCTTGGTATAAATACTATATATAAGTAACACAGTTGAGTGAAAAACTGCCGACACAAATGGTAGATGGAGTAAGTTATTGCACTAGTAGAGAATCCAGTAGTAATATTAAGTAATGAAAAAGTAATATTGACCTAAGTAGTAGTATTGCACATGAACACTATTGCACATAAGATTTTGCACATAATGAAGTGATTCAGCACCCATTTAGAAAACGCCACATGATATTGCACATAATTGATATTGTGATGGAGCTCATCAGCCACAATAATGAGTCAGAGTACAGAAATGAGGTCCAGCAGTTGGCTGTCTGGTGAAGTGAGAACAATCTATCTCTGACAAAACTAAAGAAATTATTGTTAATTAAAGAAATTATGCCTCGCGTCCATAGACCCCGGGATAGGCTCTGGGTACCCGCGACCCTAGTAAAGATTAAGCGGTTACAGAAAATGAATGAATGAATGAATAAAATAAATTATTATTATTTCAGAAAAACTCACTCTGTCCACATGCCACTTAGCATCAATGGCTCCATGGTAGAGACAGTAAAAAAACTCCAGCTTTCTGGGAGTGCACATCTTAGATGATCTCACCTGGTCCACCAACACCACCTCCCTCACCAAAACGGCACAGCAGTGTCTTCATGGGCAAACCTGCCTTCCCCCATGGTGTTCACAGTGTTCTACAGTGGCACCATAAAGAGCATCCTGACCATCTCTATTTGTTACAGATCGGAAGAGACTGGAAACATCATCGTGGGTGTCTCTCCCCTCACTACAAGACATGTTTCACAGCTGCTGCATCAGAAAGGCCTCCCGCATTGTGCATGACTCCTCACACCCCTCACACAGACTTTTCACACTGTTCCTATTTGGCAGACAGTATCGCAGCATTAAAGCCTGATCGTCCAGACTGTGTGAGAGCTTTTTCTCACATGCAGTCAGGCTCCTTAGCACCTTCTGTCCCCCAATTCCACACCGCACCTGAACTGTAAACTGATTCAACTTTCCACCTTTGCACTTTACACAGTACTCTTTTTTTGATGCCCATGCAGCAACAGGCAAAACACATCCATGTTACATTTGTACTTAAATACTGTCACTTTATTACTTTATTACTTTTTAGTTACTTTATTTTCATAGATTGACTATATTTATGTTGAACTGCTGCTGATCATTTTCACATATAAAGCACACAATTACATTCCAGTATTCTGTTTGCTACCCACCTGACTGCTGATGCAACATTTGCAAATGTTTTTTATGTTAAAAATTTCCCCTTTTACGAAATTTTCTATTTTTACTTCTAGTTTAGTTTACATTTATAGTTTATTCATATATGTGTATTTTATTTATGATTTTGCACACTGTAAAATCTGGTGCCATGCTGTCTCATCTCACTGTATACATGTATGTACCTGAGGTGACAAAGTTTACTTTGACTTTGACTGATTTGATGTGAACATAGACCCTTTGGATGTGAACACGGCAGTTGGTGAGAGGTAACCTGGGATTGTGTTGGAGGACAACACCAGTTGAAGGTTCTCGTTCCAGCACGTAATCCACTAGTGCTATCTGGAAGACAAGAAGGGCTCCCAAGAGCCCCCTGAAGGCCATTCTGCAAAGAACATGCATTATATTATAGGTGTGTTGCCTGAATGGACACACAACAAAAACATGAAAAGGGAGAGAAAACAGAAAGAAGAGGGGTTAGTCACATGCTTAAGGCTTGTGTAACACATGCAACCTCTTTGGACAGATTAGCAACCAGTGTTAGTTGGGGTTCCCTCCTTCACCTATTAGAGCACAGTATTTCCTAATCTGATTAGAATGAACTCATCTGAAGATAGGGCTTTGGCTTGATTCTGACACTCTGAAGCAACAGGTGGTAGCTTGTCTACTATCTCATGAGGGCCAGACCAGTTTGGGGTGAATTTGGGATACCAACTGGCATGCTGAAGCCAAAGCAATACACCTTGTTACCTATGTTATACTATTGGTCAGTGGTTTTCTGGTAATAATATGCCCTTTGACTTTTGGCGCTGCCTTGTAGATGGTCTTGAGCCCAAGCAACAGCGTTCTGAAAGTGTATGTGCAAGTCTGTCACATATTGATTTGCAGTGAATGCATCAACAATGCTCATATCTTCTGGATGGTAAACGAGGTGTAATGGAAGGGTCATTTCTTGCCCCATCATCATCTCATAAGTTGAGACATTAGTGGATCAATGTGGGATGGATCAGATGGCCATTAGCACTAGAGGCAGTTTGAAGTTCCAGTCCTCGTCATTAGCCTGGTGTAGGAATTTATAAGCTCAAAATTAATTATAATTGATTCTCCACCAGCTAAATATTAAGTAAATATTTATCAATTAATTCATTCATTAAGGGACTTATATCAAAGCACGGTTATTTATGTAATTTCCCTGAATCACTCATTTAGCGAAGTAATCCACTAGGAATACACTCATTGACTTTGTAAGTTCTCCTTAATTGCGAAATTTAGCAAAACTTTGCTTAGATAAAGGTAAGGGAATTAGTCGGATTAATATGACTATGTAAGAGCATAGGTGC
>JBBPCZ010120920.1:0-10093 GCA_037974445.1 Brycinus macrolepidotus | reverse complement strand
TGTGTGTGTGTGTGTGTGTGTGTGTGTGTGTGTGTGTGTGTGTGTGTGTTTGTGTGTGTGTGTGTGTGTGTGTGTATCCGCAAGTGAGGGAAAGCGAGGGAAGACGAGAGAGAAAAGTACAGAAAAAAAGCCATCGGCAGCAGATGGGTGAAGAGAAAATCCGCAGCAGCTTTTAAGGGACCACTTAGCTTCCGAACACATTAACAACCCGGTGATCAGTACTGTGACAGTCAATCTGTCAGAGGGAGAGAGAGAGGGGACAGGGAGAGAGAGAGAGGGCAAAAACAATAAAAGAAGCATTGTACAGGGAACTGTCCATGATTCATCCATTAAAGTTCCTGCATCCAATCTAACCGTCCAGTCTAAACAGGTTCTTCAATACTGGCTCTGAATGATGGACCAGTAGCGTGATCGCCAGCGCTAAAAACAACAGGAGAAGCATTTCACACTCAACTGCTCATGACTCAATAGTCCCACATAATCCTAGGCCCAAAAAATCCTTAATACAACATAACCGAATGGTCCAATCTAACCGTCCAATGTAAACAGGCTTCTGCCATATTGGCTCAGACTGATCAACTATCCACTTAAAAGTAGTCACTTCATAGCGCTTCAAACAAAAAATAGCTGGCCGGTGAATGTTCATGACTCATCCCGAATAAAATATAAAGGAAAAGGTTCAGTCCAAAGAGACGCTGCCAAACTGGCTCTGATTCATCATCCAATAACAGACGAAATATTTGTACACGTGACTGTTCATGACTCATCTTCTAAAAGTCCCGAATGAAACTCCAGGGGATTCAGTCGGACTGTCCAATCTAAACAGGTTTTGCCACATTGGTTTTGCTTTATCAACCAGTTGCTTGATCAATAGGGCCTAGCCCTTCCCCACCCAGACGGCCATCTTGGTTCTGAGGCATCCCGATGTAATTAATAGCACGGCAGACGGACAATGGCCTGATGCAGGCCCACCCGGGAAAACAAAATTAAGTGAAAGGGTCTAGTGGGAGCCAGCAGCCTCCATTAAGCCGAGAGGGTCATCTGGAGAGAGGCTCCAGTGATGTTTCTCACTCTTGGCCCTTGAGTATCAATGTCCTTTTCTAGTGTTTTCTGAGAGGGGTCCACAACTCAAAACTATCCAGCCCGAGAACGGCTCTGTGGTCAGAAACTGACCACTGATGAATGCTTAGAGGATTGCTAACACATTGTTCATCAACAGCTGGACTACAGTCTTCAGCAAGGTTTCGGGTTTTTTATAGGGCAACGACTATTAAATGTTTTTTATTTTTGAATATTAAAATTTAGATTCCATCCAATCTTATTCTACTGTATTGTATTCTATTCTAGAAGTTTTATTTTAAAGTTTCAGTGAACTTGTCTGATCCTGTTATTGATGTTCTTAATATGGAAATACAAAAAAACAGTATTTATTTACATAATTTAGTAGGAGAAAAGACACATAATATATGCCCAAGGTCTTTGGAAAGTGAAATTATGGGATGTGATACCGGGCTTCACGCTGGCTGCTGTTGACATCGTGTCAAAATCTATGACAAAATGGTAGAAATGGTCCAAAATGAATGGTTCAAAAGAGATGTACACGCACACCCTCTCTTATCTGCAAACACTAGTGTATTATTGACAGTTTTTTTGGGATTAGGAGAGTTGAGCTAGATTATGACAGATAGTGCTTTGGCTGTGTGTTCTCTAGACGGATTAATGAATTAGCCTGCAGTGCAGATTGGCTTCACTCATTCAATCCGGCCAACACAGCAAGTGTGAAGGCTAATACCCACCACATACAGGGCCTGCAGCTCTCCACTCAAACTGCTGAAATACTGAGCTCTCGTTCCTGCCTACACACGACTGATCTTACAGCAGTGATGCCTAATTTCAGAGGTAGCACGCCACAGCTAATAGCTACAGCTTATAGTATCTTATAGTATGAACTAATGGTGTAAATCTTTAACCTCTGGACAATGTGATTTGATTGCGATTCAGTGCATCATGAAATCTCCAACGTGATTATGATAGATTATTTAAAAAAGCACAGTAGTTTACTCAGTAGTTCAACATAAAATTAATAAACAAAGCTTTTTGGCGTAGTTATATTCAAGAAATTCCAGACAACTTAATTTTGTCCAAAAAAGAAGCACCTTTTACTGAACAATGTTATGAACTAGAAGAAATTGCAATGTGATTGCACAACTTAAATAACTCTCTGGTATCTTTGCTGGTTGCTAGGATGCTGCTATGATATCCCATGTGGTTACTAGGGGTGTTGCTGGGTGGCTTCTATAGTATTCCAGGTGGTTGTTAGGATGTTGTTAACAAGTAATATGTCTGGCAGTTGCTAGTGTTGCTGTGGTGTTCCAGGTGGTTGCTAGGATGTTGCCAGGAGAATGATATAGCTCTTTGTAGTATATTTGCATCACTCTTATATAAACTGTGTGCAGAAACACTTGCCCATCATTTATTCCTATGGGAAAAACATTGCGTAATTAAAACTATGTTTAATCAAAAAGCTGTACACAAGAACATCGTTCCTGATCAGACCAAATAATCCAGAGTTGGAACAGTGCTGGAGAAGAAAAAGAAGAAGAAGAAAAAGGTGGATAATCGCCACCTTCAGAGTGAACCATTTTTACACCTTTAATATGTGTGATGGGTGGAAAAATGGGAATCAGGCGAAGGCTTGGAGTCGAAACAGCATAAATATCGCTTAACACATGAACATAAATATCACCGCATGTGCTTGTGTGGCAACTGTGGCAAGTTATAAATCTGCAACTGACGGCATCCCATCTTTGACTCGTTCCTTTCCACTCTGAGACGCCCATAAATCTGTTCCTTCACCTTTTCATCTCTCTGCTCCTCCATAAGTTCATCTTTTTATTCTTCCGCTCTGAGACCCGCCAGCACTAAAGCTGTGAGCAGCAGGGGGTGATGAAATTAAACCAGTTTATCATCCCCCAGCACACACACACACACACACACACACACACACATACACACAAACACACATACACACACACATTCACACATACAAACACAAACACACACACGTTCACACATACAAACACACACACACAAACACAAACACACACGCATACACACACACACACAAACTCACACATACACGCATACATACACACACACACACACACACACTCACACACATTATGTATTAGATCAGGTCCTTATGTTTTATCTTTGCTTTAGATACAAGTTTTGTATTAGCACTGCAGGTGTGTGTGTGAATGTGTGTGTGTGTATGTGTGAGTGTGTGTGTGTTTGTGAGTGTGTGTGTGTGTGTGTGTGTGTGTGTGTGTGTGTATGTGTGTGTGTACACATGCATGTGCCTGAGGGTTATACATCTCTAATTTTCTAAATTAGTCTTCCTTTGTCCTCGGGGGCTGCCCCGGCCTCAGCTTCCCATACGATTTATTCACTGGACCTAGACACTCAACGAGCACACTCTAAACACACTCACACACACACACACACACAGACAGTCCTGTCTTAGTACTGTGGCAATGGATGTATGATGTGTGTGTGTTTGTGTGTGTGTGTGTGTGTGTGTGTGTGTGTGTGTGTGTTTAAAGTGCGGCCATTGATCAAGCGTCTAAGTCCGTATCCCACAATCCCTTCGGCAGTCAGGCACTAACGTTTCCCATAGCGACCGTGGAGACAGCTGCTGTCAGGAGCACATGAAAGCCAGAGCAATGATCGAACTGCAGGATCACACACACACGCACACACACGCACACACACACACACGCACACACGCACACATGCCTGGTGTGGGTAGATGCCAATATCCCCATCTTCAATTATCCCCATCACTTTCAGACCTAACAGAGGGAGCCCAGGAGGAACGAAAGAAAGAAGGTTAGAAAGGACAGAATGAAAGAAATAAAGAAAGCAAACAACAAAAGAAAGAAACAAAAAACGAAAAACGAAAGAAAGACAAGACAGAATGAAATAAAGCAATAGCAGAAAGAATAAACCAATGAATGAATAAAGGAAAAACCAAAAAAAAAAAAGAAAGAAAAAAGAATTATGTGAGAAAGCCAAGAAATAAGAGACAGAAAAGGAAAAAGGTGTTGGAAAGAGAGAGAAATGAGAAATGAGAAAAGAAAGATAGGTAGAAAGAAAGAAAGAAAGAAAGAAAAAAGAAAGAAAGAAAGAAAGACAAGACCGAAATGAAGAAAACAGTAAGAATGAACAGAAGAAAAGAATGAATATCTGAAAGAAAGCAAAAAATAAAAGAAAGGAAAAGAATAACATGAGAAAGACATGAGAAATAAAAGACAGACAAGAAAAACAACTCAGGAAAGAAAGAAATGAGCAAATAGAAAAAGAAAGAAAGAAAGAAAAAGAAAGAAAGAAAGAAAGAAAGAAAGAAAGAAAGAAATGACAAGGAGAGAAAAACAATAGAAAGAAAGAAATGACAAGGATAGAAAAACAAAAGAAAGAGAGAAAGTAAGACAGCAGGGACTAGAAAAAAAGCCAGAAAAGAAAAGGAGAGGCAGAACGGTAGAAAGAGAGGAATGAAGGGAACAGAGGGAGAGATGCAGAGAGAGTGAAATTAGAATTCCCACAGTGGGACGCTGGAGAATGACAGGGTGTTTATCCAGCCCTCTCTGCGTCACTCAGCTCTACCCACGCTCCCCGGCGGCGGCCCTTCACATTCCTGCTGACGTGACTGCCGCTCAAATCTCCCATGAGTCCGAGCGCTGACTGGCAGGATGGCGCTTAGTGGGCGGAGCCGTCACCCTGTGTGTCTGCTCACAGCCTATCAGGTCCTTTCTGAGGAGAGTGACAGTCGGTCCACTGCCGCAACACTATATCGTCTATTAATCAGTATCGCAATATCCATTTCTGCAATACTGATATCTCAGAGAGCTGCAATACGCAAATGAGCCTCTTACCAATCTGAAAGGGTGACCAATCACAGCTCCAGGTGAGTTACTGGGTGCTCTGATGAATCGAGGTCTTCATGTAATCCAACAAAAGTCTAATCATTTTGGCCAGTCTTTAACCATTAAAGGCGTTGATTGGGTAAGTTATTTTTAAATGACCTGTACAAGCTAACGACATGCTAACAACATGCTAACAGCACGCTAATGACATGCTAATGACATGCTAACATCAAGTAATAGTAACCTGTGCTACAGCGCTGCCCAATATATCGTCTGCTAATCGCTATCGCAATATCTGTTTCTGCAATAACGAGAAGGCTCCAATATGCAAATGAGCCTCTAACCAATCGCCCAATTTCTGACAGGGCGACCAATCAGAGCGCCAGGTGAGTTACTGGGTGTCCTGATGAATCGAGATCTTCATGTAATCCAACAAAAGTCAAATTATTTTGGTCTTTAACTATTAAAGGCATTTGATTGGCCGAGGTGTTTTTTTAAATGAGGTGTACTGGCCGAGGTGTATTCTACATTTTCCTTTCTATTTCACTTTCCCCTGACATTTGATGGGTTTGTGTACCAAACGATTTCATCATTCATTGTAATTCATTCATAAATGACCATTTTCCAACCTTAGAATTAAACAGGCTGTGCCTTTAATGCTCATGTATATGACCAGTCTCTTTTCTGATTGGCTGCCCTGTATTGCAGCTCATTCAAAAGACAGCATGGGGCTGAAACACTCTTTAGAACTTCAGCAAGAATGGGCGGGGCTAAACTGCTGTAGGCTGAATAAGGAGACGCGGAAATATGTGGGATTTGTGACATCACCAAAACTGATTTGAAAACAGGCTGTTTTTGCAGCTTAGTTTCTATATATGGACAGTGTGGATGGGGCAGTGATACTTTAAGCCTTTTTTATTCCAGAAAACTTATGACACAGGCCTGTTAATATACTGAAAGGCATTATATTCGCAATATGTAGCAGTATAATCGCAACACTGATATTCTGTCCGTATCGTGCAGCCCTACTGTGCTACTGGCTTCCATTCCGGTGTACCTACAAGAGAGGGGGTCTAGCAAAGTGGTCAGTAAGTGAACTATTTGGGTTTTATCTCTTGGCTCATGCTACGCTAACAGTGCCAGCTTTAGCGTGAGCCACAGTTGTGTCGATGCACCGAGCTGCCATGAGCTCCACCGTGGCAATTATGCTACAATTTCACGGTACATCCGAGCACAGCAAATCGAATCGGCAAATCTCACCTCGTCACGTCTGTGTGATTACTAGATCCGCTACAAGAGCACGGCTGACTTACGTTTGAACTATTTTCCTTGTCCAGATGCTTTAGCTGCCATCTGTCCAGAACGGCAATCCTAATCACTGCTACAGGCTACGCTTTAGTGTTCACTGGGCCTCACAGGCTGTGTTGTTGATTACTGAAGACCACTTTTAGGGCTATGCTATGCTGTGGTAACTGTGCATTTCAAAGCAAATACTATTTTAACAGGGAACTGTTTGATCTTTTTTTCAAAATCACTCCCTCAAATCCACAACAGAATCTAATTAAATGTAATTATGCACCACATGCTTTACCTGGTAAAGCACCTTGTGTCTGGTAGTTATAGGTTCTTCTTCTTCTAATGTTGTTTAATGGCAGTTGGCAAACAGCTTTTAGGTACATTGCCATTACCTTCTGGCTGTAGTAACACATTCCTTCTAGGTGCTGGTAAACATATATATTTTTTTAGATGATAGTTGCATGAATTATTCAATTTTTTTGTAATTTAATGACTGTTCAACTATTTGAAAATCCTGCCCCATCCTTTCTAACTGTGCTGGAAGACCAGCTAGCATTACAATATAACAAAACAAGGAGTCATTTTTGTAATTCCTCGGTATCTGCATTTTTTACTTAAAGTTTGAGTGAATCAGAAATCCTGATGCTTTAAATGCTTCTGTTAGGAAGCTGAATATCACGTCTGTATCTATTAGCCCTGAGTAGCTATGCTAGTCACAATGTGAGGACTGGTTGTATGATGTATTTGGATGATTCATGGTGGGTACTCTGGTAAGATGAACTTCTATGGACACGAAAAAGGACACAAATATGTGAATTCTGTCTGAAGGCTGAGGGATGCACTATAGAATACAGCGTAATAAAACAAAAACACATTAAAGGCTAGTTTTAGACTGGAATGCCACTTTAATATTATCTTCCCCCACCCACTGGTGCACAGTGAAGCAATCAAAACTCCAAATAAGCTTTTTAGTAATTATGACCATTATAATCGAATATTACAGAAAAACAAGTATTTTGCCTTTTAAATGATATGATGCTTAATTTGACTAGGGACATGATCTAACAAGGTCAGAAAAATCCATTTTGATTTCAGGTTGACTTTAAAGCTACAGTTACCGCTATTAAAGACCAACCAGGTTGCTACAGTCAGCATTTCCAAATTTTTGAAAGTGCATGAGGTATAATTTTCAGTTTATTCAGCTCACATAGAGGAGCTAGCAAAACCAAAGTGGCTGACTCTTTAAATATATTAGCATATTTAACTATATTAGACGTTGCAGTGATCTTAATAAAGGTATTAATGGAATGTTTAACTGGATACAGTGAATCAAAGTAATCTCACTGGAGCAACAGCACATCAGAGCGATCAGGCTTCACCCCCTCGCCATGGTAACAGCCTGCGGAGGAGGGGTTTCTGCTTAATTGACGTGTTGAGAGTCCATCAGTCTCGTTAATGGACAAAATTTCACTTCCACAAATGAACAGCAGTTTTTCTTCCTCTCTCTCTCCCACCCAAGCCCATATATCATCTGTATGCTCGATCATCCGTGTGCATGCACACACACACACAAACACACACACACACACACACACACACACACAGACACACAAACAAATGCACAAAAAAAGCATAAACATACATCAGGTGTTCCAAGAGCAGGCAAATCACAAGCAACCCCACAAAAACTAACACACAAAGGGGAGATGGCAAACACGGCTAGGGAAAAATTAGGGCATATTTTGCCATTCACACACACACACACACACACACACACACACACACACACACACACACACACACACACACACACACACACACACAGAGTCTTCCTCACAATCTCTGTCTTCTGCAATCTGTCATCTACATCCCCCATTCCTTCCCTCCTTCTCTCTCTCCATCTCTCTTTCTCTCTCTCTCTCTCTCTCTCTCTCCCTCTCTCCATCTCCACTTCTGTCTATAGCTGCAGGGGATCCTCAAAAGCAGCATCCTAAACACACACTGCTGCGCGAATCCTGTCACGCGATGTGACACACTGAAGGCTTACGCTACATACTGGGGGTGTAAATGTGTGACCTCACAACTAACAATCCAGATACGGGAAGAGCTTTAACACCAAGTGTTGAAAAGAAATGGCCACTTTAACACTGCAATATTACAATATTCAGAGGGCTGTTGGGGGGTATTTCTGAATAAGCCAGACAACTTAAGCTCCTCCCTGTTCTGTCGCACAGGCAAAACTGAGACACGCCCCCAACACCCCCCACTCCAGTCTGGTCCTGTATATGCAGTATGCTGTGCGATGGGTATTTGCTTTTATGCATTTGTGTGTGTGTGTGTGTGTGTATGTGTGTGTGAGCAGTTGAATTGTCGGGATGACTAAGCACCAGCTACATTCATCACACGCCTCCCGAGGTCACACACACTGTCACTTCACTTCCACACATACATTCAGCAAACACACACTCGCCCTGCGGACACCTGTGTAAACCATGCTTATAGACTGTGACACAGAGATTGATATAAACGCACACACGCACACACACACACACACACACACACACACACACACACACACACACACACCACATGTGTACATTCAGAGGGCCGCCTGACAGACCACTGGGCCAAAAACGTCTAAAGGCTTTTTGCATCTGTTAATTTGTTTCATTTGAATATGCAAATTAGTCTTTTATCATAGTCCAACCTCATATCTAATATACGATCAATATTAACTCTCTCTCTCTCTCTCTCTCTCTTTCTCCCTCCCTCTCTCTCTCTCCCTCTCTCATCTTCTCTCTCTCTCTCTCACTGTGCTGCGGTATTCGAATGTGTGTTGCAAGTGTGTGTTGTGTGTTCTTTGCCTCATGAATAATTGAGCTAACAGGTTGTTCATTTAATTTAATTAGTGGCCTACAGAGGCGTTTGGCAGAGAGAGAGGGACAGAGATGTGCGGGCGAGAGAGAGAACAAGGGAGAGAGAAACAAAAAAGCGAGAGAGAGAAAGAGAGAGAGAGAGAGAGAGAGAGAGAGAGAGAGGACTAAAGGGAAGGGAAAGATGGAAAGAGGTTGAGAGAGAGAGGGAGCAGAGGGAGAAAGGGAGAGAGAGATAACACAAAAGAAAGAGGGAGACAGAAGAAGAGCAAGAAAGAAAGAGAGTGAGAAAGAGAGAGGGAGAGAGAGAGATAGAAAGACAGAGAGGGGGGTATGAAGATATAGAAAGAGAACGAAAAAAGTGAGAGAGACATAGAAAAAGAGAGTGAGAAAGAGAGAAAGAGAAGCAGAGAGAGAGAGAGAGAGAGGGAGAGAGAAAGAAAGAGAGACAGACAGACAGAGAGAGAGAGAGAGAGAGAGAGAGAGAGAGAGAGAGATTAGGAATGCAGAAATGAAATCTGGATAGGAAATTTTCCATTTATTGTGGAAAATCTAGACGCTACTGTCCAGAGAAATAGTGGGGCAATATTTTACAGTGAAATGTAGTGAAATGTACAGATACTTGGAAAAAAATACTCTAAAGTCCAGTAATGTGAAGTAAAGCGCTGCTGTTCTTGCAGGAGCGGGAGAAGGAAGTGGCCACAGCGTTGGTGGCAATAAAGCGATGAGAGATCTGCTATACGTTAAATTAGACGAAGCTGGAAAATACCATCCTGGGAACTGACCTCAACAAAGCAAGAAAAAAAACGAGCAAAAATACAAAAATAAATAAATGGATGTTCAAAAAAATAAAAAAAATGTGCCCCAGTGGAGCAGAGCTTCAAATATTCCAGACTCTCTACATGAGAACTGGTCAAAATAAACACACACATACACACACGCACACACACACACACACACACACACACACACACACACACACACACACACACACACACA
>JBBPCZ010120919.1:0-10093 GCA_037974445.1 Brycinus macrolepidotus | reverse complement strand
CACACCCGCGCCCGCACGCGCGCGCGTTTCTGAGCAAACACGTCTGCTGATACGCGTTTTGTGAAGTGAGCAGTCTGGGGGCCGCGTCACTGAGAGGGTTTTCCCAGGCCTGCTCCGGTTAGCTGTTGCTAGGCAACCAGGGATTAGGTCTGAAGGAGATTGGCAGCGAGAGGCAGAAGAGGGAGCGAGGCGAGGCGAGGCTGGACCGAAGCCCGGATGTCTTCCCGGCTGCTTTAGAGCGCGGGCCTGACTCCGCCGCGTTACTGTTCATCAGCACCGAGGAATTTCAGCGTGACGGATTTACATAAAGCCGCATTGTCAACAATCATCACTGCACAAAAAGTGACCTGAGATTCTTTATGTAATGTCAGCTAATCGCATATGCAGGTAATTTAATGCATTTTCTACAGCAGGGGCGGCCCACAGAGAGAACACTGTTTATTATAAAGAAATGTAACAAATGAGTCCTGTTTACCCAGGTTTAGTGCAGCATGTGCAGGGACCGTGTGCGAAAACAGAGCAGATTTGAGAAACTCTGAACCAACTCCAGAACCAACTCTGGATCATCTGGTCTGATCAGGAATAGTGAGCTTGTATACAGCTTTTTGATTGGATGTATGGTTTCTGTAGAGCAATTGTTAGGAATAGGAACTGAATGGCCACTTATATCAGCACGATACAAAAACACAACTGACACGCCATCAACTAAACCGCAAACAACACCAGGGCTGCTGGTCACAAATTCCTCCGTCTTTATGACATCACAGAAACTGACTCTAGATCAGCGCTCCACAAGTCTGATCCACCTTAATGAAGAGCTGGATGTGGTTTGAGAGTCCAGAGAAGTTTTGGGTTTGCGTTCACTGTAAAAGATTTGGGTGACAATTGACTTTTAGTGTTAGTGGCGTTAGTCTCGTAGCTCTAAAGAAGATAAATTTCTTGCCTGATCAGCTGAACTGGGGTCAGTGGAGCTCTGTGGACGTCTTTAAAAGGGCTTCTTGTTGGAAGTATGATGCTCCCATCTCTTCACTTACCAGCTCTTCTGACCGTAATCAATAAAAACCGAACCACAAAACACGGCGGCTCTCCCGAAACATCACCCCTAACTGCTTGAAGAAGCCATCAGGAGGGTCGAGTGTTTTCTTCTCACTAAAAGCCAAGAGCCAAGAGATTACATTATCCCATAGCACGGTTACCACGGAGACTCCTACCCAAAGTGGGATGGGCTCGTCAAGCACCGCCCACTTTAGTCCTGTCCTGAAGGTCTGAGGAGTGTCTGCTGAGGATGGAGGATCTTTAATAAGACGAGATGATCTCAGCAGTGCTGGACAGAGATCAAAGGGTTCGGAGAGGTTTGAAGGACTGCAGCGAGGAACTGCAGAAGAAACATCATGATTTTATCACATTTATATAAAGAGGAAGGAAAAGGGTCGGAACCCACTCCCTGAGCAGCCGCCATAGCTCTAACACAAACCCGAATCACACCAGACTGCAGAACACATTCCATCACAAGCCCAAACAAGTCATAGATCATTCAGAGACGGAAGAGTTCTCCACTCGCCCTCATGCACCTCCACACGGATCTCCAGAGGCACAAAACACCAGAAACTGAACAAAATGAATTAATGAACTAATAATTAAGTCATTGTTTTATTCTAACACATTCATAGTTAGTGTAGATGAGTAAAGAGGATAACAGGCTAGGACAATTATACTGAGTGATGTGGAGGACCACCCTACCCACCCAGAGAGAGCGAGGACAGTTATACTGAGTGATGGTGGAGGGGAGAGGACCACCCTACCCACCCAGAGAGACAGAAATGGCAGTTATACTGAGTGATGGGGGAGAGGGAGGACCACCCTACCCACCCAGAGGGAGAGAGGACAGTTATACTGAGTGATGGGGGAGAGGGAGGACCACCCTGCCCACCCAGAGAGAGAGAGGACAGTTATACTGAGTGATGGGAGAGAGGGAGGACCACTCTACCCACCCAGAGAGAGAGAGAGGACCACTCTACCCACAATGTTACTGGCTTTAGTGGAGCAAATGGACTGAAGGCAGTCCCGCGGGGGTGCAGGTAACCTGAGATTACACACCAGGTGACTAATCTTTGGTGCTGAAGAGTCCTGAAGAGCTTACTATATCCGTGACTGACTGCAAGGCACGAACACACCCAGCACACACTGCAGTGGCTGCACTCAGAGCATATGGCCATTCTGAAGTAAGTGGCCAAGTTTCTACGCCGCCCACTGCTTACATGAGTCAGCGAGCGGGCGGACCGAGAGTCGTGTGGGTGTGAGGTCTGTTTGTGTGTAGAGAACAAAAAAATACCACAATTAGAGGAAGCCAAAGCAAACAGGCTGTTCGTTTCTGTTCTCAGCGTGCCTCAGTTTCCCCACCAGCCCCAAGCCCTGCTGCCCTCCTCACTCCAGCCTGTGCGTGAGTGTTCAGGGCCCTGTCTTACGATGGGGAACAAGTACCCTTGAAATTCCTCGAAATCCTGCAACACAGGATATATGATGTAATGGAGCCGAGTGGCTCTACTACTGCAGGGAGTGAGGAAATAAGGACATAGAATATCCATTTAGACACAAATTAAAAACGAGCTGGAGGGACGGCATCTGTTCACCAAGGTGTCAGATTCTCTTTCCAGCTGAAAGAGCTTCCAGTGAACACCAGCATAACCAGTTAAAAGGATTAACAAAAAGACAACAGGCAGCAGATAAACCAGCATGATGGCTCGACCACACCTGCTGGGTTTGTTCTCGCTCCGTTGTTTGTAAGGATATGATGATAAACACTTTGAGAGAAAAAAAATAGATAAATACGAACAGGACTATCAATATTTTCATTACTTATACGCACATGATATACAGTGAGGGGGTCGACAGACTAACATTTATATTTATATATTCATTTCTTTTGAATCACCTTTTTGGTACAAAAATACTATTTTCTGTCTGTCAAACTGTCCTGTCTTTGAAAGAAATGAAACAAATGTTTTACTGCAACAGGCTGCAAAGTGTCTAAAGACACAAGGAGCCTAGATAAAGGAGTTCCAACCACTCAGTATTCAGCACTACCAGTATACTGATCATCTGCACCCGTTTCTTCACTGTAAAATTTGACCTGATGACGTCTACACACTGAACTAATTTTAAGAATAAAACCTCTGATGGAGTTGTCCCATGTTGCCGCATGTTAACAAGACACAAACCAGGAATAAAATATGATACATTCCTTTAAAATCAGATTAATGTCTGTTATCAATAACATTATTGATCAACTGGGGAAACACAGATTTGCTGAAGCTGTATGATGAGCAGAGCCTTGGACTGGTGAGGACTGTTTACATAAACACTATCAGGGATTAGTTTACTCGGCAGGAGGAGATTTTAGTGAAATACAGACATTCACTGCTCCCACAGGAGCAACATTTCATTCCTCTGGATGAAAACGGGGATTTCGGTTCCCTGGGGCTCTAAAGAGGAAGTCCAGCAGGCGGGAGGAGCGTGAAGAGGGGCAGTTAGAGGAGGAGCGTGAGGCTTATCTCTCGCTTCCTTGTTACCAGAGACAATTCAGCAGGAACGCCGCTTAAAGGCCCAAAGCCCCCGACTCTCATATGTGGACCCAGCAGGGGGCTAAAGGATCAGCACAGAGTCACTTAAGCAGATTGAGTCCCTCGTTAACCCAGAGCAGCGCTCTGAGGGGATACGCAGGAACGGCAGCAGAGCTTTCGTTTGGCCCGATGCCGTGAGAAGCCTCTCAACTATCCAGATAAACCAGTTCAATCAAAACGGCTCATCAATACTGAACACCAGAGAATAAAGCTACTATGATCAGAACGAGCCATCTGCACTTAGACTGGATAATAATATACACACACAAAATTTACAGTCAGGGCCATACGTATTTCTACACTGATGAAGTTTTCGTAATTTTCTCTCTGTATTCCACAACAGTGAATTTGAAATGAAGCAACTAAGATGTGACGAAAGAGAGTTTCAGCTTTGACTTAAAGGCTTTATAAAGGTATTGCATTAAGCTTTCAGAAATTACTGCCATTTTCAGAGTTCCTCCATTTTCAGAGGTTCAAAAGTAATTGGACAAAGTGATATAAAATGTATGTATTCCTTTAACACTTGGATGAAAATCCTTAGCAGTTTAGAACCTGTGGAACATCACCACATGCAGAGTTTCCTCCCTCAATCTGCTTTTCCAGGTCTTCACTGCCGCACATTCAGCTGCGGCTGGTTTGTTGGTCTTTCGGCTTCAGTTTTGTCTTCAGTGCCTGAAAAGCTGCTCTGTCTGGTTGAGATCGGGTGTTTGACTTGGCCAAGAACATCCCATTTCTGTACCTTCAGAAACTCTGGGATTTTTTGTAGTATGTTTTGGGTCATTATCCATTTATACTGTAAAACACTTTCCAGTCAGTTTGCAGAGTCTGGCTGAATCTGATTAGACAGTTTAAGCCCCAAACACCTCAGAATTCATCCAGCAGTCACATGATCAATAAACACTAGTGATTCAGTTTCACTGGCAGATATACCAGCCCATAAGTCTGCCTCCACCATGCCTGACAGACAACGTGGATCATGGGCTGGACTTTCATTTCTCCATACTTTTCTCTTCATCATTCCAGTACAAAGTGATCTTGGTTTCATCTGTCCAAAGAACCTCATTCTAGACCTGGGCAGGCTCTTTCAGATGTTTCTGGCCTCACTGCTCTTCAGTGTTACTAGCTGTTTGCATCTACAGTTGATTCCCCTGTATTTACATTCATGACGGCGTCTCTGGCTTGTAGACTTTGACAGAGCTCCACCCACCTTCACCAGACCTCCAGTGTGCTCCTGACCTGGTGAGATGCTGTGAAGGGGTTTTTCTTCTCCAAGGAAAGAATTCTTCAATCATCCAGCTTCAGTTGTCTTCCATGGTCTCCCAGGCCTTTTGGTGTTTCTGAGCGCACCAGCGCATTCTTTCTTTTCAAGAACGTACCAAACCTTTGATCTGAGCACACCTAAAGTTGTCTGACGGTTTATTTTGTTTTTTCAGCCTAGTGACAGCCTCCCTCACTTACACTGACACCTCTTTGGGCCTCGTGTTGAATTCCAGTGAACAGATACCAAATGCAAATTCAGTGCTTTGAACCCACTCCAGATCTTTTATCTGCTTAATTAGCCGTGGAGTAATGAGGGAATGGCCACACCTGTCCACGATACCGTTTGGGTATAGCTGTAATTTCTAAAAGATTAATGCAATACTTTTGTTAAAGCCCTTAAATTAAAGCTGAAAGTTTATACTTCTGTCACAATCTGAGGCTTAATTTTAAATCTATAGTGGAACACAGAGAGAAAAATGAACAAAAATGAGTTGTGTCCAAATACTTATTGACCCAACTGTATGTGTGTCTATAAACACACACACACATACATACATATATACACACATGTACATACACACACTGCTTGCTATAGTATCTGTGGCGGTTGCTAGGAGGTTCCTAGGTGATTGCTAAAATGTCCTAAGCGGTTGCTAGGGTGTCGTTAGGTTGATGCTATGACATTCCACATAATTGAAAATATGTTGGTATAATATTTGAATCATTCTGATGTTAGTGGGGCAAACTCTTGCCTACCATTAATTCCAAAAACATTTTAAAAAATAAATAAATAAATTTCAAAAAATAGGTTGCTATGCAGAAACCAAACGTCCAATCAAAAAGCTGTATAAAAGAAGACCATTCCTGATCAGACTAAACACACCAGAGCTGTTATTAAAAATATTAAATAATATTAATAATCGGGTTTTACGAGCAAATGAACAGCCTTCTTAAAACTAATAGATCAAATGAATGAAAAGTGTTTAAAAAGCCCAGGTGTGTTGAGGGCAGTTAAGCTCAGTCCAATCTGGGCAGGACGAGATCCAGAAGGATCCCTGAACCCTGAGGAGACGTCAGATAAGCGAGCGCAGGTTAAACACCTCGCCTGTGACACGCAGTCAGGCAGGAGGCGTGTCTCACTGCGGTTCCGGCAGGACGATTCCAGAGAACCAGCAGCTCATCACAGGTTAGAGGTACTGTATGTAAACATCCAAACCTGCTGTCTGTTCAGAGAGACAGAGTGAGATCCAGGCTGATCCTGCGGCCGCGCTGCTGAAACAGTATCACTTACAGACTCGCGTGAGACGAACTAATTTACATCAGAACACCTGAAACTGCAGCAGGTGGAAGAGAACCTGTCCTGAACAGACACAAACCAGATCTGCACTCCAGACACACAGACACACAGACACACAGACACACAGACACACAGACACACAGTGCAGGACCTAAGGTCTCTCTCATACACTCACCTTCACACGCAGATCACTAGATCACAGTGCATGCACACACTCACATGCACGCAAAAACTCACTCACTCACACATATACACACACACACACAACAGATCACAGCGCAGGAACTGAAGTCTGTGTCTGTCTGTCTGTCTGTCTCTCTCTCTCTCTCACAGTGCAGGAACTGAGGTCTCATACACACACACACACACACACACACACACACACACACACACACACACACACACACACACACACACACACACACACCACAGATCACAGCGCAGGAACTGAAGTCAGTCTGTCTCAGTCTGTCTCTCTCTAACGCACAGACGCACAGACGCACAGACGCACAGACGCACCCTGATCACAGCGCAGGAACTAAAGTCTCTGTCTGTCTGTCTGTTTCTCTTTCTCTCTCTCACACAATGCAGGAACTGAGGTCTCACACACTCACATGTGCACAAAATCACACACACACACACA
This sequence comes from Brycinus macrolepidotus, assembly GCA_037974445.1. Taxonomy (NCBI): domain Eukaryota; kingdom Metazoa; phylum Chordata; class Actinopteri; order Characiformes; family Alestidae; genus Brycinus; species Brycinus macrolepidotus. Next base: position 3,273 of record JBBPCZ010120919.1, on the reverse strand, counting down.
CACACGCGCGCGCGCGCGCACACGCGCATACACACGCGCATGCACACGCACACACGAACACGCACATGCACGCACACACGAACACGCACAGTGCAGAAACTGAAGTCAGTCTGTCTCAGTCTGTCTCTCTCACAGACGCACAGACACACAGACACACAGACACACAGACACACAGACACACAGACACACAGACACACAGACACACCCTGATCACAGTGCAGAAACTGAAGTCAGTCTGTCTCAGTCTGTCTCTCTCTCTCACACACAGACACACAGACACACAGTCACACAGACACACAGACACACAGACACACAGACACACAGACACACAGACACACAGACACACAGACACACACGTTCAGCCTGCAGGCCATTATCAGAAAACAAATCTGAGCAAATGGAACCTTGTTCTCCTTCCCTCTGTCCTGTTCCCCTTTTTCTCTTTTCTGAAGGCTGAGCCTGCGTGGAGAGTGCAGGCCCAGCTTTCAGAATTCCCACTGCAACTGATGGTGAAATCCTGTTTTATTGTCCTAAAAATAAAAATAAGAAAACGACGACTTGCAGAATGAGATGAAATGTCGGCGGTCATTAATTGGTTCAGTGGTCGATATCAAGAAATAATGGGACCTTTAAACGCCAGGACGACCCGTTCAAATCCATAAAACAGCGAACCAGGAGGAAAACACAGTAAAATAAAGGGTTAAACACAGTCCACAGAAATTAACATGCTAATTTCACCCCCTCAGTCCATATATGGAAACTAAGCTTCAGTCTGTTTTAAAATTTGTTGTCTTTTTTGTTAGGTCACAAAAAACAACTCATTTGCATATCAGTCTATTCAACCTGCAAGGAGTGTGTCTACCTGAACTAAGAGCTCATTTACATATTTATTAGACCATAAAACTAAATATATATGTCACAAGCAGAGCTAAGAAAAGTCACAAAGCCAGTCGTGTGTTCACATACAGTAAAAAAAAAAATCAGAACACATCTTTCTCTTCACATTTGTGTGGGTTTGTTTACCAAACCTATCTTTCATAATTCATCAAAATTCAGTCTTACACGACCATCTTCCAACCTCTGTCTATCCCTCAGAATGAAACAGGTTTTTCCTTTTACTCATATGTAAATGAGCTCTTTTCTGATTGGCTGCCCTGTACCACAGCTCATTCAGAAGCAGCACATGGCTGGAAACAGACTTTTGCGGCTTAGTTTCCATATATGGATTGGGGGGGGGGGGGGTCTTTTCAGATCTTGAACCTTTGTCCTTTCAGAAAAGTGATGAAACGGGCGCTTTACTGTATCGAAGAGCCTCACATGTAGCAGAAGAATCCCAGTACTGATGTTTTGTCCATATCATGCAGCTCTGGTCTCTGCCCAGGAAGATTATTAAGTAATAAAAGTGTCTCAATGTGTTCAACTTTCTTACTTGATCCTGTTTCCTTACAGCTGTTGGCCACACTGCAAATGAGTGAAATTTAATCAAAGAATAAGAATAAAATCCCAGTCTAGCAAATCAATTTTGAAAGAGAAGCCCTCCCCCCTCTCCCCCCTCAGACAGGGCTCCTGTAACAACCCCCCACAGCCACGTGTACCCCCCCAACATACACACACACACACACACACACACCCACACACACACAAACACACACACATACACACTCTGTGTCTTAATTCATAACCTCAGGCACCTAAACCCACACGGCCTTCACACACTGTCATTATCTCTCACACACACAGACATAAATCAGTCTAAGCAGAGTAAAGCTGTGAGAAGCAGTCCAGGCCCAAGCACCAAAAACACGGACTTTCAGTTCCTCACACCTAAACAAGCACAAGCTTATCGCAGAACCAGAGACAGTACAAAACAGGCCGGGTTTCTGATTAATGATTAACCCGACAGGCCTCAGAACAGCAGCCCCGCGGCCAGACTCGGCACTGCTAACGAGTCTCAGGTGGCTCCGTCCGATCCCAGTCTGAACTCCCCCAGACCGACTGGTCCTCCAGCGCTGCCAACTTTACGGCCTTTTGACCTTCCCTAGCGACTAAAAATATCATCGAGCGACCAATTTCGGTGAGCCCTATTCTCACTGTTGTGCAAAAATCCCCTTTAACCACATGTGAATGACGTCAGTCCACGTTTAGAACAGTAATGACTGACCTGTAGAACCAGCCGCTGGAAGATGTTCTACAGATCTAACAGACACACACAAAACTGCACTCAAAAACACACAAAACAACAGACAGGACGTTAAAAATACTCCACATGGAAAAAAAAACAAAGAAGTGGAAATAAAGGAAAACTTACACATTTTAGGCTGCAACTACATATACACACATTTTAGCCTGTGACCACAATCAAATTAAAATGACCGTAAGGTCTGATGTAAAGTCTGGATCAGTGGAGGGACGGGAGCAAATACCAAGTACCAAATACTAAGTACTAAATATCAATTACCAAGTAGTCACACAATGAGAAAAAAGAAAAAAAAAATATCCTATATAGGAAAAAAAGATGCATCAAGATATATTGATAATCGTTTTATAATCACATCACAGTTAGAGCTGCACAATATATTGTCTGTTAATCATTATCGCGATATCCTTCTCTGTAATACTGATATCACAGAAGACTGCAATACGCAAATGAGCCTCTAACCAACCACAGTGTTTCTGACAGGGTGACCAATCACAGCTCAGGGTGAGTTTTGATGAATCGAGGTCTTCATGTAATCCAACAAAAGTCTCACTTTTAACCATTAAAGGTGTTGGTGACTCACTGCATGAGTGGGTGGGGCTAAACTACTGTAAGGAGAATAAAGAGATATATCTAAATGTGTTGGGTCTGTGACATCATAAAACTATTATTTGAAAATGGGCTTTTTCGTAGCTTATTTTCCATATATGGACTTTATGGATGGGGGAGTATATGTATCATTTGAAACAATATTTACAGACTTTAAACCTTTTTAATTCCAGAAAAGTGATGATATGGGCCCTTTAATATCTTGAAAGGCATCGTAATGTGTAGATCAAATCGCAGTCGTCTGAGTGGTACTGGAATTGTGAGGTAAACCCCCCGCCCCCCCGCCCCCGAACGCTCAGCAATATTCTGAAAGTCTCGGCCTGATTCCTCCCGTCATATCAGCTTCTTTATCAATGGTGTTGTGTAAGAGTGTTGTGTAATATCGAGCTCAGTGAGATAAAAGACTTTCTGTGGACTCCAGCAGCGAGGCATGTCGGGTCCTGAGCGCCTGCACAGGCATCCCCCCC
>JBBPCZ010120918.1:0-10093 GCA_037974445.1 Brycinus macrolepidotus | reverse complement strand
ATCACAAGTGCAGACAGGACACAAGTATTCAAGAGACACAAGTGCAACAATACAATTTGACAAGACAAGACAACATACAGTACAAATTAAAAATAAATTAGTAAACTTCCCAGTTTACTAGAATGATCTGTGCCCACCACCTCCCAACTGTACACCCTTCTTCTAACAGGAAAAGTTAAGTCTCAAACATGATCCAGAAGGACATTGAAGAGCCGGTGGACTTTATTTGAAAAGGCTCTTTCCCCCGGCTGTAGCTCTCATAATTCTGGGAGCTTGTAGGTAGCCGGCATCTTGAGATCTAAGTGAGCATAGAAGTTCATAGCAAGAGATGAGTTCCGGAGGTATTCAGGTGTAAGGCCATTCAGGGCTTTATATGTCAATAGTAGTAGATGTTTATTTAGCTTCTTGTTGGAGCAGCCTGACTGCAGGGCATTACAGTAATCGAGTCTGGAGGTACTAAAGGCACAAACTATTTTTTCTGAATTATGCAGGGATTGTGTGTTTCTTAGCTTAGCAATGTTTTGAAGATGAAGAAAAGCTGTTTTATTATTAGTGCCAATATGTGTGTCGAATGATAGATCTGGGTCGATAGTGACCAAGTTTTTTTTTTACAGTTGACAGAGGAGAAGCTGGGGAACCAGCAAGATCAGGCATTAAACCTGACCTCTGTTTTTTCCTGAGTGGAGCAAGAGAAAGTTACGTGACATCCAGTCTTTTATATCCTTCATGCAATCTTCAGTCATATTTAATTTCTGTTTATCCTCTGGGTTGGGAGTGATACAAAGTTGTGTGTTATCTGTGTGGCAGTGGAAGCTAATCCCATGTTTTCGGGTAATCCCAATGGCAGCATGTACAATGTAAATAAAAGAAGTCCTTAGAGAAAATCTTGCCAGTCTATATATTTTACTTTGGTGTGTGCTGATGATTCCCCATTCATACTTAAAACTGATAGTGGTTGGCTAGGTATGATCTAAACCAGGATAAGACTGTTCCTGTGGCTTGTAGTAACTGAAACGAGTGTACAGGTAGAAGGATAATCGTAGTGAGTTCTGCCTGTTGAAATGGATTAACAGATGCTAGCCTTTGAACAATATCTGCATCGATTGTATCAGGCAGCAGAAATGGTGGAGTAAAACTATTAGTTTGACTTCAATTTTATTGTTAAAAAGTCCATAAAATCATCACTACTATAGGTTGTAGGTTTCGTCGTTCCTAGTTAGTTTAGAAATTGCACTGTATATGAACTTGTGTTTATTTTTGTTAGATTCATTGAGAGATGATAGATATGCTAAGCGTGCCGGAGTAAGAGACTACAACAGTGACTACAACTGTTGTAGTCTCTAAGGTTCTTCTTCCAGGCAGACTGGAAAGATTCTAGCTTGGTTAATCATCACTTACACTAATTTTCCATTCTAATTTTCAAATGTTGTGCTTTAGAGCACGTCTTTGGTCATTACACCAAGTAGCAAGCTTTTTCTGTACCATTCTTTTACATATTAGAGGTGTGACATCATCTAATGTGAATCAAAGAGAGTTCTCTAAGCATTAGGTTATCTACGTCTGTTGGACCAGATGGAGAGCCAATTGGGGTTGATAAATCTGGGATGTTTTTAATAAAAAATAAAAAAAATGATGTACTTACATTATGATTTAGATGAAGCTCATATGTAAGAGGTAGTGATCTGAGATTACTGTGGTATGTAGTGTCCACATTAACGACAAGGTTCAGGATTAAATCAAGAGTGTGACTGCAGTAGCGAGTAGACCCTGTTACAATTTGAGTAAAGCCTACAGTAAAATTGAAGTAAATGCAAATTTCAGAGGTTAGTGTTGTTTTTCAAAGTGGATATTAAAATCTCCTACAATTATTACTTTATCACGGTGTACTGCTAGGTTTGCTAGGAACCAATTAAATTCTCATAAGAATTCTGTATAAGGACCCTGTGGGCTGTAGATAGTAATTAGAGAAAACGAGGTCTCATTTGTATGTCAGTTACTTCAAGAATTTCAAACGAAGTGAAGGTAAAACTAGTTTTCTGATTAATACTTAGAGCACTTCTGTGAATGGTTCCTGTGCGCCCTTCTCTACCACTTAGTCTAGGATTGTGTTTGAAGTTATAGCCAGTGGGAGTGGCCTCATTTAGAGCAACAAATTCATCAGGTCTAATCAAGGTCTCTGTAAATTCTACAGAGAATTTACAGATAATCACTATTTTACTCTGTAAATTAGTGATTATTTGTTTACAATAACAGTTTTTGGAGTGAGCAAACTTACGTTAAGCAGTCCCAGCTTTAAATCTAAGGTGCTTTATTTGCTTGTTATTTGAGAAGGCTTGATTAAATTTTTAGAACACTCTAAATTTTTCTACTTTTCTGTTTAGTTCGGGTAACAGACACAGTCTCAACAGAGTGGGACCTAGGTGGTGACACAAGGCAGCTAGCAAACTAGTAATGTAGCTGCTTTCATTGACTACACTTGTTTTGTCCAGTTGTACTGTTGCTCTTGTGTTTTTCTTGTTCTCTCTCTCTTGCTCTCTTTGCACTCTGTATTTTGTCCTGTCTGCAGTTATGTAGTCTTGTGATGTGCTGTTTTTGTTCTTGTGTTGCACCATGGTCCTGAAGGAACATTGTTTTGTTTCACTGTGTAACTGTGTACAGTGCCCTCCATAATGTTCGGGACAAAGTCACATTTTTCTTTAAGTTACCCTCCGCTCCTCAGTGTAAAGTTTTAAATCAAACAATTCAGATTTGATTGAAGCACACATTCCAGACTTTGAATTTAGTCATTTTCATACATTTCAGTTCCACAATGTAGAAATTACAAATACTTTTTAAAACATAGTCCCTCTCATTTCAGGGCACCATAATGTTTGGAAGAAAGTGATCATTCGGTCATAATGGTAGGTACATTAAAGCAGTCATGTTTAGTACATTGTTGCATATCCTTTGCACACAATGACTGCTTGAAGTCAGCGATTGATAGACGTCATCAGGTGCTGAGTATCTTCTCTGGTGATGGTCTGCCAAACCTCTACTGCAGCCACCTTCAACTCCTGCTTGTTCCGGTTTTGTCCCTTTAAGTTTCTTCTTCAGCATATGGAAGGCATGCTCAGTTGGGTTTAAATCAGGTGACTGGCTTGGCCACTCTAGAATTTTCCATTTTTTAGCTTTGAGAAACTTTCATGTAGCCTTAGCAGTATGTTTGCTATCATTACCTGGTTGCACCGTCCAATGAGTTTGGAGGCATTTACTGGAACTTGAGCAGATGAGATAATCCTATACTCCTCAGAATTCATTGTGCAACTCCCATCAGCAGTCCCAACACCTGTGGCGGCCATACACACCCAAGCCACAACACCCCCACCACCATGTTTAACAGATGAGCTGGTATTCTTTGGCTCTTGGGCAGTTCCTTTTCGTCTCCACACTTTCTTCCTGCCATCACTCTGATACAGGTTAACCTTGGTCTCGTCTGTCCATAACACCTTTTATCCATAATTCTGCAGGCCCCGATAAGTATTTTTTCGCAAACTGTTATCTGGCCATCCTGTTTTTGTGGTTTGCATCTTGCAGTGTAGCCTCTGTATTTCTGTTCATGAAGTCTTCTGCAGATAGTACACACCTGCCTCCTGAAGACTTTTTCTGATCTGTTGTACAGGTGTTTGAGGATTTTTCTTTACCATAGTAAGGATGTCTCTAATGGTTTTATTCTTGTTTTTCAGCCTCACATTAGACTCCTTGGCTTTCATTTCCACAGCTTTTCTCCTCATGTTGAACAATGGCAACTATAGACTCCAAATTGTAGAAGCAAGATTAGGTATCTTATCCCTGCACTAATGAAGCTATGAAACACACCAGAGTAATCGCAAACACCTGGGATGCCAATTGTCCCAAACATTATTGTGCCCTGAAATGAGGGGGACTATGTTTAAAACGTGTTGTAATTTCTACATGGTGGAACGGAAATGTATGAAAATGACTTTAAATGAAAGTTTGGGATGTGCAATGTAATCATGTCTGAATTGTTTGTTTAAAAATGTTATACTGAGTAGCAGAGGGGTAACTCAAAGAAAAATGTGACTTTGTCCCAAACATTATGGAGGGCACTGTATATGGCTGAAATGACAGTAAACCTATTTGAATTGACGTAAAGGTTACTTTTTTGGTGGAAGGAATTGCTAATATTGAAACAGTATTTAAGTTCTGGGCTTCTTGTTTTATGGTTTTTTAGCAGAACTGTTGTATAGAAATCACAATCACGATGTTATTCATGATACTCTCCATCTTGTGTTCTTCTAATATATATTCGAAGAACACAAGATGGAGAGTATATATATATATATATATATATATGAGCCATCCAGTCTGTTTACTACATTTCAACACTTGAGGGTGCACTTGTTCATCACTGCAGTTCAGGCTGTTTGAGATAAACTCAGCTTAAGGTAAGGTTTACCTTGGTTCATAAGCTATTGCAATGGAAGACTGTATGAAAGTGCGGATACTCTTTACTCAGGTAAAAATGGGAAGCAAAAATATACTTGAGTGAAAGTCAAAAAGTATCTACATTTAAACACTGAAATATAAAAATAAAAAAGTAAATGGCTTAATGCAAAATTGAGTTAGCATTTTTTTTTTTACTCCACAGAAGTAACATTAAAGATGGGCTTTAATGAGCCATTCAGTTTTTTTTCACTAACCCAGGTAGCTTTCACCAACTAATATAATTTATGTTGTGATAAATTATGACACGTTATGTCAGAATGATGGGTGCGAGTGTGACAGAAGGGTAGTTGTTGAAGCATGACACCAAAGACTTGTCAGGCACAGGGATGATAGTGGTGGTTTTGAATCACATTGGAATGACAGTGATGCTCTGAGAAGTATTAAAGATATCTGTGAGAACATCTGCCAAGTTTTCTACACATCCAGGTATTGTCTGAGCCGAGCAACCTTCCATGGGTTAACTCTGAGCAGAGTTCTCATCACATCAGCTGTGGTCAGGCTGAGCATCTGGTTGCTGGGGAAAAGGGAGGTCTTACTTTCTGCCATGTTGTTCTGTGCCTCAAACCATGTGTAGAAGAGATTTGGCACATCTGGAATGGGATCAGATGGAGATGTTCTGTAGTTATAGAGAGCATTCTCTGCAGCTGCATCACAGCTTGATATGGGAATTTTTTCATTTCGGATCGACAGACCCTAGATAGGACAGGTGACAAGATCATCGGGGTCTCTCTCCCTCTGTCACGGGAGCAGTGGCTCCCATGTTTTTGGATAATTGTGCTCAATGGCAGCATGTACAATGTAAATAAAAGAAGTACTTAGATACAATCTTGTATCCATGTTTTACTTCGTTGTGCACTGATGATTCCCTTACAAACTCATAGTGGTTGGTCAGGTATGATCTAAACCAGGATAAGGCTGTTCTTGTGGCTTGTAGGAACTGAACTGAGTGTACAGGTAGAAGATTTTGACAACAGGATAATCGTAGTGAGGTCTGCCTGTTGAACTGGATTGAAAGATGCCAGCCTCTCTGCTGAAGCTAAATTCCACAGTTTGGTATGGGAATTGTTCCAGTTTGGATTACAAGAACCTAGAGAGGACAGGTGAGATCATCGGGGTCTCTCTTCCCTCTGTCGCAGACATTTACACCACATGCTGCATCATTGTGGATGACCCGACACACCCCTCTTCTCCCTCTTACCATCTGGCAAAGAGTTCTGTAGCACAGGGGACATCATTGCCATCAGACTCCTCAAAAAGGTTCCATAGCATACGGGCCTTGGGCCATCAAACTCCTCAATCAGAACTGAAACATAAACTGTACACACACACACACACACACACACACACACATAGAAACACACCCCTGAACTGAACTTCTTTCTTCTCCTAACACAATTTGTATACACACTGAAATGTTCTTCCTTAAACAACTTACACTGCCACTGTAAATACCCATCTATTTATTCATTCTTTGTCCTGCTGCTGCTATTATTTGCACAATTATTGTTATTAATTATTGTTATCTGCCTCTATTCTGCATTTTTGCAGACCTAATGACTCTAGAGTCATTAGTATCACAGTATCTGTGATAATGCTGTATTCATTCAAATGTCAACTGCATTAAATGTCCTGTTGTTAATGTCACTTATTGAAAAAGATCTTGATGGAATTGCCATCCATTAATATTACATCCAAACTGTAGTCTTTTTTAGAATGTCAGAAAATACTTTAAAAAAAATTAACTATAGTTTACTATAGTTTCACTTGATATATATGTGTGATTACAGACAGTTTATAACAAAACCCAAGTCAAAATTAAACAAAATTGAATAATATCTTGAAGTTTTTATCACTCTGTATTTTACAGTCCTTGTGAATACTGATTATCCTGAGGACATGCTTAAACTAAACGCTTATATATCAATAAAATAATGTGTAAAATAAAAAAATGGTATTAATTCTTCGTTAATGTGATAAATAATACCTAAACATATATGTTTTAAGTCATTTATAATAAAGGTGTGACTTGTTTTAAAGAAAATATAAGGAAGCAAATTATAGGGACAGAAGAGTTACTGTGTAACAGGATTATGTGTGATTAGATGAGAGTGACTTAACTATAGCTGTTTTTCCTCATGACTTGCATTAGATTAACTCTCAGAGATCCCAGAGGCTCTCAGGCCTCAAGGAAAGCGTCCACTCCCTCTGCCCCTTTGCCTGTGCTTTGTTTCATGCTGTGAGCTTAGAGCGCACCATAGAATAGAAGCCAAACTCTGGCTCTCATACACACACACACATGCACACCACAAATCCACACTTTCTTGTATACACATACCTATACACTGTTTCTGTCTTGACAATATATCCACTGCCTCTGGCAGTAAACGTTACATTTCGGTCTCCTTAAACAGTCAACAAATACAGTGTGTTCATGTTTTCTCACATTTTCTTTGTCCTTTTCCCCTTTTTTATTCAAATTAACATTTTGTTTGGGTCCTCTAGATGCAAACAAAGCATAATTTCTCAGTTAGCCAGAAAACCTAAGTCCAAAATTGAGCATTGTCCAATAGGAATGGCCTTCAGTTGAAAGCCCCAGAGTGGTGCAGCTGTCTGAACACTGACCCTATTATCAGGAAATTACAAATTTGATCCTCGTCCATAGCCTGGAGTCCAGTGCCCAGTCTAATTCTCTGGATTCTAGACACATGGTCTCTGGTCTTACAGGCTTTGGAACAACGTTCACTGATGTGCTCAGCATTATTACAACAGATCTGTATGGCTGAAATTTCATGTATAGTTACTATTTTTTGGAACTCTCTCTGTATCATTATGTGCATTTAGTGAATTTTGGTTAACTTCACAAGCAGAATCTGTATCTATAGCAGCTTCCCCCGAATATTCTCAGTTTAATACCATATTCTAGGTTGAACCGCAGATTTAGACAGCCCTGCAGATGCCTATGAAGTTTCTCAGTAATGGACACATTAAGTCCCCATGTTTGCAAGTCTAGAGAATACTGAATGTTTAAAGTAGGGACAGTAGAACACAACTGGACTTGCTCTCTCTGCATGGGTTAGCATTCTCCTTCAAGCATGCTGAGCTGTACAATGACACTCTGATAAAAAGAACTGGAGAAAACACAGGAAAACTAGTACTGCTACTACTACTAGTACTACTAGTAATAATAATAATAATAATATAAAGTAGGAATGTCCCTCTTTGCCTAATGGACTGACTTCAATTTGGGTTTAAGTTATCTGGCTAAACTGAGATATTCACAAGTAGATATCATACCAGAACATATCATAGCATTCAAACAGTCCTGCTAGTAACTAGGTTTATTTGTGTGTGAAACTCATATTTTTCATATTGTCATGCAAACACACAAAAATTACTAAAGTGTATGCACTCTACTATCACTTTGTACATTCTTTCTCTATGGGTTAGATGTTTTGTTTACTTTATGCTTACAGCCTAGTAGGTCTAGTAGATGGACTTAAAAAAAACAAGCCAGGATGTAATCTACACGCATGTAGAAAAAGTAGGGTAGAAAAGCTCTTGGTGCCAACTGAAACAAACTTTACCGAGATATGAATTCTATTTGATGGACCCAATAAAGATTTTTGGTCCAGGTCACCATGTTTCGCAGTACTCCCATTATCCTCCCTAATTAACCCAGTTCTTTGGGTATGGGTCTGGAGAATAGCTTGTGTGACCTTTAGGTCACTTTCAAAATTTCCCATCATTAACTGAAGACACTGCACCTTACCAAGATGCCTTGCTTTGGCTTGATAGCATTGCTGTTATTGCAGATCTTTTTTGGTGAAGTTTGCAGGTAGAAGTGAAACACTGGTCTCTCCAGTGAGTAACACTGCTGGGAAAGTATCAGAGGTGAGTCTGAATGTAAAGACATGATAAAGGGGTTTTGTTTGCTGTTACTTCTCCTATAGACATGCGCAAAACATCATAACTGAATGCAGTGGATTAAACATACATGACTGTTGACAAGTTTCTGAACTTTTGATTATTTTTCCACTTGTGAAACTAATCACAAACACCAATAAAGTTGGGTCTACAGCCACAGCGTAACCGCTACGCAGGACCACGACCAACAAAAAATCTTCCCTGTGTGTGGGTGCAGCTGGAATTGGGGACCACAGTGTGAACTGAAGGAGTGTTCAACATTTGCTGAAGAAGATCATATATGCATCTCTTACCACTGGCAAATGCATGGATGAGAGATGTTCTTTCAGACCTAGTGGCTATAAGCTCCCGCGAGCATGCCCAGGCTGCCAAACAAAAGGGCTTGTCAAAAGTCCATAGATCACATGTAGCTTGAAGTTTACACAGAAATAGCAGTCAGTCTAAAATCTTTAAGCTAAGTAAACAAATGTTAATCTTTTGTTTTTAGCTTAACTACTGTTACTTGCCAAGTCACATGATAACTTTCTTCACCTCATACCCTTGAGCTGCAGCTTTTTGAAGAGTTTGCTGATATAAAACAGGATAAATTCACTTAATGCACACAGAAATTAATCCAGTTTAAAATTTAATTCAATTAAATCTATAATGATTACATTAAAAATGAGCTTGACTTCGAAAAATATTATTTGCATATAAGTACCCAAGTAAATTGCCTTATAAGTTACTTGAACAATGCATTCAAATGTGAAGGCCAGTTCTCTGGTATGGTCAGTATAGGCATAATTAAGACTACACCTGTAAAGAAAAAAAAAAACTCACAAAAGAGTACTAGCAATATACTTAGTGAAGAATATTTCAGATAGTCTGCATGTTCCAGTGTGAGGAGCAAAACACATATGAAAAGATCTCCATGACAAAGTGTCCACAAATCATGTGCAATGTACTGAGCACAATTTGTAACCATTAAGAAATAATAGCATTTTATGAGACTGTATAAATGTTTCTGTTTCGCAGAATGTCTTCTTTCTCCAAAAGCTAAATGTAAATTCTGTAGGTAGATGGATACACAGATTCCCAGGAAAAAGTTAAAATATCAAATGAGTGTTCATCTCAAAATCTTGTTTGGTGGAATGTCAGGAATGACATGTAAATGATACATGTGCACACCACATACAAACTCACACATTCCTCTTTTTTCATTATTAATGATCATATGTGAGGTCCACAGAGGTCACACAAAGTTGGTCAACTGATCAGTTCTTCATATCACTCATAATTCTTTTATATTACAGAGAATACTTTATAAACACTTTAGAAGTATTAAAGGACTTTCCCAGAAAACTGACACTTTTTTATAAATCTGAATTGAATTTCATACTAAAATGCACTTGTTGCATTCCACAGAAACCTATACGATTCACATGTTCTGTTTAGAAATTAGAACTGATTCTGAATGAGAGCAATCAAGAGGCAACTAAAAACAAGCCCATGCAAATTAAGGCCAATATCCCCTTAGGGATCAAAAAAGTACACCAGCCAGTCTGCACATCTATCTATATATCTGTCTGTCTGTTTATCTAGCTGTCCATTTTTTCTGTACACCTATATATGTCTTTTTGTATATCTTTACATATGTCTGTCTATCTGTACACCTACATATATA
>JBBPCZ010120917.1:0-10094 GCA_037974445.1 Brycinus macrolepidotus | reverse complement strand
GGGGGGGGAACAGTTACTGCAGTGTGACCCGTTCAATTGGTAGCTCGCAAACTGGACTTGAAACTCTGAAAGATCTGAAACTAAACATGGTGAAATGGTGTTTATCCACTATGCCGTCCAACCAACTGCCCATCAATATCAGATCTGCACCAACTGTAGCTTTAAAAAGCTGCTAAAAACTGCACTTTTCTTCTCTGCCTTCTTTTAAATAAATGCACATCTATAGCACGTTCAATCTTCTTTTCTTGTTTTTCTATGTATTTTTTTTTATTTCTTTTATTTTATTTTACTTTATTCTATTTTATTTTCATTCTACTCCTGTAAAGCACATTGAGTGACCTTTGATAATGTGCTATATAAATAAACTTGACTTGACATTGCATTCAGCAATTTACTTTTCTGGCCACCTCATGTAGTAATACTACTTGGAACCAACAGATGGCAGCATGACAGCCTTGGTGGGCTGAGTAGCATTGGTGGTCCCTGCACCAGGTTGGATATGATGAAAGCACATTAATGCAAGCCCACCTAGAACCTATACAGATTGCACTGCGGTGCCTACAGTTTGAAAAAATAGCTTTAACGTGAGAGTCTGTCAGGGCGATTTGTAAAAGGCGGTGCTCCTCAAAACACGAAAGACGCTGATTGGACTGTGATATTCGGAGGCAGGACAAAACTGTCTAGAACAGTACCAGGAAACACAACACTGTGGTAGAACGTGATATAAAAATTCTCTCTTTGGTGGAAAATAAGAACAAACAACCCCTGCCCATAAATAATCCTAAGCACTATCCTGGCTATAAACAAAGAATATATTTTTTTTTTCCCAAACACCAAATAACAAACAAACTGAAAATTTCATGTGGAAAAAAGGACCGTAACAACACACATTTATTAACAGACTCAAGGTTTTTCAAGGTTTATCTTTGCAAATTGATGCCTTTATAATTTAGATTAAACTTTATTATAAGGCTTACAATTTTGTAATGATTATACAGAGAAGTATCAGCATAATAATAGGCTTTAGATGAGGAGACAGGTGTGCTGACTGGATTTCTGCTCATCTAAACAGCTGCAATGACACAGAAATTGTGAATCTTGTAGAATCTGTGTTTATTGATGTGTTTATTAGTGCTTTTATCAGCTTTAATGAAAGGAGATTCAAGTTCATGTTCCACTGTTAACTGGGTGCTCAGAGTTCAGCTCCATCACAATAAAATAACTTCATAAACGTAGATCTTGTTCAGGATTAAAAATTTGGCGAGTTCGTTTTTACGAATAAATTCGTATCAACTGACCAAACTGATTAGCTTGTCTGCTGTCTCCATCTATTTCTGACTAAACAAAGAGCTGCTGCTGCAGCAGTGTTTTAAGGTGGACTGTGAATGAGAGGGCACCTTGTTAACGGGGAGCTGAGGTCACACAAGTGAATGTTATGAGTCATACAAGTCTCCCAGTGCTGTGGCCCAAAGGTGATATTGGTGTGGTCTGCTAGATCAGGGGAGTTCTAACATTTCGAGGAGGGTCCATATAGATGGCAGAAGGTCCACACAGATGCAGCATTACGCTGCTTTCAGGATGAAAGATGATTCCATCAGGATGCTGAAGGGCCTTGAACAATTTGAACAATGTGATCTTGCCTGAGCTGAAATGGCAAAAGCGGTTGGAAAACTTTTTTGGGGCAATCACTGTGGAAATGTAATGTTCTGCTCTCTTTCCTGCATTCAAAAAAATAAATAAATAAAAAAGACGACAAATGTACAGCAAAGCCAGGGCCATACTGGGTTATTTACTGCCCCGTGGTTCGGTGAGTCATATCTTATTACGGCTTCTGGAGAGGCTGGTTTTTGATTGGGCGGACTCCTGCTAGGCTGCCTTTCCAGAACCCCTGCTAGAGGTCACCACAATAATCGCTGTGAAACAGACCGTGTCATGCGATAAGGAAATAAGCCACAGTCTCATCTCGGCTTAAGGCTTCGGCCGCCGCGCTGTGAGAAATAGAAAGTGCCGTACGTAGCAGATTCGGGGCGCACAATGCGTCACTTCGCAGGATGAGAGTGTGGCTCCAAAACGCTTTGGACAGATCGTCTAACGGGGCCTGCAAAGAGCCAGGAGGGGCCGGCAACTGCAGCTCTCTGATTAATCTTCTGCTCGTTTATTACGGCGAGGTCCAAATCTGAGCACCGCTGCCTGATGCCTGGGTATCTGGGAGTCTTAAAAGACACCGTTTGGATATGGAGGTAAACCAGTCGAGTTTGAGATGAGCTTTGCAGGCAGCTATACATAGCATGGATGCCAATATAGCCTAAGTCTAGCAGGCTATGTGCTAATATTAACCATTTGTGTATTTTTCCTAGAAGGAAAATGAAAATCATGATGTTGTTAAATTAATAAAGCTAACACTTTACAATAAGACCACCCTCATAAAGGGTTTAAAATTGATTTATAATCAGGTTGTTAATTAGGTATGTATACAGTTTATAAATAATTAATAAGCAGATATAAACAAGTTGTAACAGTTGTCATACACTGATGCAGGCTCACTATTTGGTAGGATCTCAGATCATGCTAGTTGCGGAGTTTATTTTCTCCCTTTCTCAGGCAGAATGTTAAACTGTCAGCTTCATCAGATCTTTGTTAACATGCTACTACAATTAAAACGTCAGATGTCGCCAGATACTGAGTCTGCTTCAGTGCATGACAATTGTTATAACTTGTTTATAACTGTTTATTAATGACTTATAAACTGTCTACAGCCTAATTGACAACCTGATTATAAATCCCTTATAAACCCTTTATAAGTGAAGTCTTATTGCAAAGTGGTACCTGAATAAATAAAAAAAAAAACGCTGAAGATAGTAGAAGAAAAAGATATACATTGTAACGGGGAAGTCCACAGATTTTTCTTAAGAATTCATTTACTCAGTCATAAATGACATCATTCAGAGTGGTTTGATGTGAAATGGTTCATTGTGAAACTTCTAGTTGAAAACCTTAGTCGTTACAGTGGTGGCGAATGGAACCAGGGGTCCATGTCTACAACACAGACAAAGCCATTTTATTTACCGTCCAAAATACTGAATATTACACCAAGACTCCAGGCAGTGAATAAGGGATGAGTACATTTTCTGTCTAATCCAAACATTCAGTTCAGACAGGGTACCTTCCTTAGCATTTTTCAGACAACACCTATTACCAGCTTCACAGCTTTAGTGTGAAACCTCTGCAGACACTCACTTCCAGCAGCTCTGGAGGGGCTTTTCTGATAACAGAGAGCATCTCAATATCACCAGCCTCACTGCTCAAACCAGGGCCCCCCATTTGCATTCTAGCTCTTATTAGACATTCTGTTGAACGGAGCGGTTCTTCTGAGAGCTGCGATTAAGAATTATAATTTCCTCCTCTCTGCGCTGGGAGAGATTAATTTGCTTTTGGATGCTGGAGTGAGCTTATCTGCTTTCATGCTCAACTGACTAGGAGGCAGGAAGACAGCACTGTCGGAGGATGTGTGTCTCCATCTAGTGGGAGAAGTGGCCAGTGCATGTGAGGAGCCATAGGTTGGGATGGTTTGGGAGGGGGGAGGTGTTTTTCTCAAGGTTTTCCTTTAGGGTTTGTCCCATTTTGTGAGTGATAGTCTTGAAATCCATTTTTCCTGAAATATTAAAGGTATGATTGTGAGTCTGATATCAATCGCACCCTTGAGAAATGGTCAGAAACATGCACGGGGCAGCTGGTGGTCTGGTGGTTAGGGAGTTGCCCCTGTGATTGGAAGGCCATGGGTTTGAACCCCAGAACTGACAGTGGCACAAATAGTTCACTTTAAAAGCTCCATTGACAGCAGCAAAACAAAATGCAATCCTGAAACGCTATTTCGTTTTTATTCCTCCCCCAAGATGCCATTCTTGAGGATGGCTGTTATGCATTATTCATGTGTGCGACTGTCCGTTTAGGCACCCCTCCATTGCTCACCACGGCCTGCGAGTTTACGCAAGGCAAATACAGACAGAATGATGTAACTTCCGTTCACACTGGCTGAATTCATTTATAGCCCACTCTCTCATCAGGGAGAAACAGAAATGGACTTAGTGTCATAATGTTATGTCTTGTTAAGATATGAATGTATTTGCCTCTGTGAGAAGGGCTGTCTGACTGTCCTGGAGCACTGAAGTGAAAACTCGCACAGTCAAAGTCAACTGAGATCTTCCTCTCAGTGATGATGTAATTAGCGCCGGAAAGGTGGGGTTATCTTATCTGGGGAGTGTGATTTGGAATCAGAATTCTCTATGACAATTTAAAAATGCCAGTCAAGGCATTACTATAAAAATGTCCTTGGTTTGGAGTGTTTTTTTTATAAAGTCTAGTAAGTATGGGCTTCACTGAGTAATACACTGGATTAATGGTGTGTTCATATAGTCCAGTATGTACTAGGGGTTGCATGATGCCAAACTTTCTCTTTTTTTAAAATAATAAAAAAAAAAAACATATTTTTTCAAGTACATGCTGGGTGGTGTAAGGAAAATATTCCCAAAGAATATTTTCTTGATTTACCACTATTTTACTATTACCAACATGTAAACACTGAGAAGACACATGTAGGTTCACTGGTGTGTTTGGATGGTAAATAAAATGCCTATATTTGTGGTGTAGACATTGAGACCACTTGGTTCCATTCACCACCACGGTAAAGAAATCTGTGAAGTTTTTTTTTCTAGAATGAACCATTTCTCATAATCCACACTGAATGACTTTATATCTCAATGTTTCCATTTTGCAAAAAGTTTGAAATAATTATAGTGAGTATGATGATGTTTTCCATTAAAGGGGAATTTCACCATTTTTTTTTCACTATTTCTGTGTTTAAATTATTAAGATGTATTAAGTCAGAAATGTTCACAATGGTGGTAAATGGAACCAGACGTCTTTTTTTTTTTTTTTTTTACCCCTAATAACTTACTACCTGCACTAATATCATCAGAGATCTGTCACTGTTGTTTGTGTTTTGCTTTGCTGTTTAAATAGTAAGCTTAATTGTAAGTTCATAATTATATAGTTATATAATTAATTACATCTCCATTCGACTTGCATTCTGTGTCGATTTCATCCAATTCAAGACATCAAGTCTTCTAATTACAAACATTAATGTGGTATAAATATTTACAGTATACACTTTCTACATAATTTTTCTGCTTGTTTTAATGAGCTTTTAGTGAGGAATACTATCAAAATACTCCTTTACTGTGGATAGTGGCAGTTTCTTAGGGTTAATGGACATTTCAGCATTCTGTTCAGGCTGCCCTCAAGAGTGTGAGAATTCTCCCACAAGACATAAACTTCACTTTATCCTCCTGTCTGAGGACTGCAGGGGCTATAAAAGAGGCACATGATTTACTGCCTGTGGCTTCTTGTTTTTCTCCACTTTCTCCCAGACTAATTCCTCCTTTCTCTCTCTCTCCTGTAGACGATAAGAGTCCGTGCCACCTGGAGGACGAGCCGGGTCCCTGCCGGGGGCTCGTGCCCCGCTATTTCTTCGACGGCAAGAAACAGGAGTGCAGGCGCTTCTTCTACGGCGGCTGCTTCGGAAACGCAAACAACTTCAAGACCTTAAAAGAGTGCCGGGACAGATGTCAACGTACGTGCTGCAGATTAAAGCCATTTTCTGGATTAAAATGTTGCCCATTCAGTTTATAATAATGACAAGTAATGGCCAGTTCCACCACTTTCTCAACATTTCTGAATACTAAAAATATCAAGATTAAAAATTCCTGTTCTAGAGAAACCTACTGAGTCAGAATTGTTCACAGTGGTGGTAAATGGAACCAGATGTCTGCAGAGTTTTATAACTTCAAAAGCTACATCAGAGTTTTTATAAGAAATGGTTATGAAGAATCTGCCTGATAACTGAGACACTGTTTTTTTTTTTGACAGTTTTGAAAAGGATTTGGTCAAAAATATAGCACTTAAGTACATCAGAATTAGAATCAGAAAACTTTATTGATCCCGGAGGAAATTGCTTATGTTGTGACTGCGCAGAGACACAGAGACAAGAACAATATAAAATATAAAGTCTAAATAAATCTAAATAAAAATCACCACCTCAATATGAAAATACAGGGTGTTGTAAAGTCAAAATAGTGCCCAAAGAATTTTTTTTTCTTGATTTACCACCATTTCACTATTATTCACTGGTGTGTTTGGATAGTAAAAAATGGTTATATTTGTGATGTTGACATTGTGACCCCAAGTTTAATTCACCACCACAGTAAAGAAATCTGTGAAGTTTTCTCTGGAGTGAACCATTTCTCATTAAACCACACTGAATGACTTTTATATGTCAATGAGTATGTTTTGCAGAAAGTTTGAAAAATTGCTGGAATTCTCCTTTAAGAATGTTTTTATTAGTTAAGGCTGTCATTCAAACCAGTATGATCAAGTTTTCCAGCCAAGTCAGAAATGTTCACAGTGGTGGTGAATGGAGCTAAATGTTGGCAGTTTGTTGTTTTTATATGTATATATAAAACACCCTGCACTTACACCCTGCACTAATATCATTACAAAATTTGGCGTTTTATTGGTGCTTTACTTTACTGTTTAAATGTTATTTACTGTCTGCAGAGTTCATTGCCTTGCAATGCCCTGCATTGTAGTTCCCAAAAACACTTTCTTTTTCAGATTTACCATTATTTTACTATTATCAACATCTAAAACCCAGAATACACATGTAAGTTTAAAAGGGGGTTTGGATAGTAAATTAAAAGGCCTATATTTGTGCTGTGTAGATATCTCGACCCCTGGTTCCAATCAAAAAAACTGTAAAATGATTACATTTTGAAGAAATTTGAGGAATTCTCCTTTTAAGGTTATTAAAGCAAAGTAAAGTGGCCCCTTATAGTCGCGTGTGAACACACCACAGCACAGCACACAGTGTGGAATTCTTTCTCTGCATTTAACCCATTCACCAAGCGAAGCAGGGGGCTGCCACCAACGGCACTCGGGGAGCAGTGTGTGGGGATGGTACTTTGCTCAAGGGAACCTAAGTAGTGTCACTAGCAGTGTTGGGATTCAAACTCACAACCTTCTGATTGCAGGGGCAACACCCTAACCTCTAGGCCACCAGCTGTCCCAGTTTCAAACCAGGAACGTTCATGTGTTAGGCGAACGTGATAACCACTACACTACAGAAACCAATGGCATTGAGAACTGCTAATTAATAGTTACAGCTGTCACTCAGACCAGTCAGTATGATAAAGTGTTCTGGCCTTTTTGTCTATTCTGCCCCGAACAACCTTGATCCCGTGGCACTGCGGCATCTGACTCTTTTAATCCAGTCACACATTCGGCCCTGTGTTTAATCGGCCGTGCTAATTATCACTGTCAGCACTGAAGAAAAGGCTTCTCAGCAAGTGGAGCGCAGCCAAAGTTACCCAAGTGTTGCTTTTGCCAGGGAGACAATTGTGTCTTATTCCAGTTGGCATTGCAACCTCACAGGCCTCTCCAACACATAAATAATCCTAAAAGCCACTGGATTATGTCTAGTAGAACTGAGCTTTTGTGTAATTATGCAATAGACCAGCAGCAGCCAGCTAAAAAAAAAAGCACTTGACAGTGACAAAAGATCTTTTAAAGAGAAATTAAGAGCAATGGGAGACAGTTATGTGTCCTTTTCTTTTCTCATCTCGGCAGGTAACAACAGTGAGGAGCCAAGACACAAACCAAAACCCGAGGAGACCAAGCCTTCTGGAGCTCCTCTCATTAAACCTGGTAAAACAGCTGCACCAGATCTACTCTCAGCCTAATTATGCATAGAATTTCTTTCATTGTCGTATTGACTGTACACAACATGTCCAAAAGTATGCAGACACCCCACATAATGATTGAGTTCAGGTGTTTCAACTACGCTAATTGCTAGCAGGAATAAAGCCGAGCAAAAAGCCATAAACACTGGCAGTAGAACGAGTCATACTAAAGAGCTCAGTGATTTTAACCCTTAGAACCTTGGCGTATCAGTAAAATCTGATTTCAGGAAAAAATAAACGGTGTAAATCAGTCTAGAACCGGTGTTGGTTCTCCTACACTCTCGCCGTTTGCTGCTCTTTCTTTCGGCGCGCCGCCGCTCGGCCGCTCGGCTGCTCTCTGGACCCCCTCCCTCTGTGGGTTTTCCCACCCACTTGTGGGCGGAGACTATCCTGAAAGTTCTTACATACAGGGCATTATTAATTCTGGTATATCAGTCTTATATATCAGTGATTACATTTCTGTGCAGGAGCCCCTGTTACACTGCTGCTGGACTAGTAGTCCAGCGAACCGCATGTTCATCGTCAGTGTACAGATAGACATCAGTCATAATCTGGGACTGTTATAATTAATGCAAAAGTTAAATGATTGTGTCTGTAACAACGAGGCCTTGATTATACTTTTTTTTTTTTTTCAGACAAGCGGACCGACACTGTCTCACTCACACTCCCCCACAGACAGCTGCAGCCGAAGGAAGTCAAAGGTAAACACAGGCCTTCAATTTATTCCCTGCCCTGTACAACTCAGAATGTATATATGTGCTCTCTCTCTCTCTCTCTCTCTCTCTCTCTCTCTCTCAAAGCTATAGGAAATTCTTTAAAAAGGAAATTCTTTTAAGACTAAAATCTACATTGTGTAACTTAATATTGTAACTCAATATTAAATTATTAAAACTCAAATGATTAACATAACAAGTGAGGTAGAGTCACTGCAACTTTTAAATTCTGAGTTACTTAAAAATGAGTACTTTTCTGAGTAAATATTGCATTGAAGTCTTTAGTCTTTGGAAGTAAACTGATCATTCTTATTCAGAGAAGTAAATGCATTCTAAAGTTTAGTATTAAACCCTATTATTTACAAGTAATATTTGATAGAAATGTGCATTGGATGCATTTTTCAGAAAAATGTAAATTAAAGTAAAATGTCCATTTTGATCAAAAATGTGTAAACTTGCCTAAAACTTGGTTGTGAACTAAACTATGGATTAATGGGTAGATTGTTGGATGGAAGGATGGCTGGATGGACAGATAAATAAAACAAGATCGTTCAATTCTAGTGCATGTTTCTACTTCAGATTTACACACATGTTGTCCCTTTACTTTGTGTCTATAAATGCAAACAACAAAATAAACAGAACTGATAGGGAAGAAGTATTCAGACATTACTCTAAATTATACAAATGTAAAGTTTAAGAATAAATCTACATACTGATGCTGCTAAAATAGAAATTTAAAATGAACTGCACCAGAGGTTTTTCTAAAAGAAGCTGCTATTGGTTAGAAAGATTTCATGCAATGAGTAGCAATCATGGTGAAGGTGAAGGAGTTCCTGAAGTTCTCAGTGACAACGTTCCTAAACAGCACTCGCATCGAAAAAGCTACAGAACCACAGCAAAGACCCTAAACATCCCTGTCAGTTCATGTTCAATAATTTATTCGTGGAAAGTTCATGAAACCGTCAGGTGGTGCACCAGCGCTGGCACGATCCTGCCGGCTTCTCCTTTATCCTCTGTGTCAACAAATCAGTGCCATCAAAACCTAAAGAACACCCTTGAAACAGCTCCAAAAACTCACAAACTAAAAAAAATGATTTATTATAGGCCTCGTTTGTTAGATGAGTACTGCAAAGGCCAATATTTCCATAATATTCAACAAACAATACATTGTGTCGTTGTCCTTTGGTTTCAGTTTAAACAATGGTGTATGTTCATGTCAGGACCTCGGCATAATCTCAGCACTTCATTATTCCCATGAAGATTTGGTCGAAGAAACATGAGAGCACTGAAACACACACACACAGTAACGAGATGAGGGAGGGCAGGCAGAGTGTGTGCGTGCCAAATGTCCTGTGCATCGGAGGCCAGAGGGCAGTAGAGCGGACATTACTCTTCCCTCGCTCTGCCCAGCTGACAGTAAATCTCTGCATTAGAGAAGAAACCACCGTCTTGTGCTCAGTTAGAGCCTGTGATATAACATACACACACACACACACACACACACACACACACACATATATATATATATATACACTCAACAAAAATATAAACGCAACACTTTTGTTTTTGCTCCCATTTTTCATGAGAT